>JARHVA010004914.1:490000-565000 GCA_037957365.1 Torreya grandis | reverse complement strand
GTGGCAATAATAGATGTGGTTGGTGTTGGAAATTTTCCATATTATGGACAAATGCCAACCCATACCACTAAATTTTTTTCATGTCTTAGTTTTCTCAATCCTCAAATGATGTTTTTGATCAAGAATATGATTATGATTGTCATGTAAGGGGAATAAGTTTTAGATGCCCTATCATGGTCTTGCAGTTTTAACTTGTGATTTGTCTCCTATGAGTTTATTTAGAATATTCATGTATGAAATTGATTATAATCTTAGTAGGTGTGTTGAAGAGATACTTAATCCTATTTGATTCCTAGAGAAGGCTCTAAGGTACTTTTCATAACATTTGATGATAATTATCCTTGTAAAACCTTATATTTTGCCTCAAAAGTGAAGGTTTTGTATTAAAAATCATAAAATTATACTTTAAAGGGCCATAAAATCCTTCATAATACTTTTAAAAACTCATATTCATGAAATTTCCTTATTTTAATGTTTCTTGATTTGAAAATAACTCTCCATGCAAGCTAAAGCATAGAAAATGCCTCCAGTGATCTCACACATGTGAATTTTGGCCCATTAAGGCTATAAAAACACCTAAAACTTATTATAACATGCTATTTTACTATTGGTATTCATTATCTTACCCTAAATTGGCATTTCAAGGCTTTAAGTTTGGAAAATATGCATGAAAGAGCCATTTCATGTATTTTTCATGCAAGATTATGGATTTTATAGATGTTTACATAAAAACAAGGACAAGAAGTTTATTATGAGGGCATGGTATATGTTTCATAATAAATTCATGAAAAATATACTTCATATAGGCCCAAAACTAGTTCTCTCTATTTATCTAGCTTCATTTCACATAGTGAGAGCCCTTTAGGTTTGTAGGTGGTATGGCCATGAGAGAGAAAATCAAGATCTAAAATTTTGGAAAAATAAAGGCATTTAGAGAGATTATATTTATGGTAAGTGGTTGTCAATTTAGTCCTCTCTCCTTAATTAACCATCTTTTTGAATTCAAGGCAATCAGTATGTCTCTTTCATCCAAGAAGGTAATCAGTTTTCTACGCTTTCTTTTCATTAGGGAATTATAACAATAAAAATCGAGTTTGTGGAGTTTATGAAGAGAATGAGCCACATTTCCATGAAATAATTTAGTTCCTTTCCACAAATGTGAGGGTCATATGGAGATCAACAAGGTATATAAGGCAAATATATAGTTTGTAGGCAGTAAAAAGAGATTGCATGGTTTAAGAGAGAGAATTTCAAGGCTTTTTGATATATTATTTTCAAGGGTTACTTTCATTCATGTGTTATTCATTAAAATTTCATGGATAAATGTAGAGATAACAAGTGTCAAGATCATGTGAGCTCATGTCAAGATCCAATGGTGAGTTGGTGATCAATGATGTTAGTGGGACCAAACAGATCTATGGTTCACATTTTATTATGAAATCAAAGATAAATGGTGATCATCAACTCAAAAGGTCAACATAAATGCATGGCTGATAAGTGTCAAAATGCCAAATGCCCAAATGAAGATCTAACTATGTACATCAATTAAAAAGGATATTAGGCCCAAGTTGATAAATATCATGTATTTAATCATATGAAAGTAAATTGGTGATGAGTGAGAAGTTAACATGTCAGTAAATCTTGAAAGATAATGAGAAGCTATTAAAAGTGAAGATCATGGTAACTTCCAAATAGATCAATAGATCTCATTCAAGCTATGAAAAAGTAGATAAATTGTGCACATAAGGTCAAATGGTTAATAGGATCTAGAGAATGAATGAAGAGATATTAAGTGGCACATTTTTAAAAATCCATATCAAGATCAAGGGCCCATATCAAAATTCAAATCCAAAAATGGTTTAGGTCAAACCAGAGCATATATTTCAAAGGGATGTCATGGAGGTGGACATGTTAGTTTTGATGGGTTCATTTCCAAAACCAAAAACATGGATTATAAATTGGTAAGGTGGTCTTGAAGTTTATTATGACCCCTTTTACATGGAAAGATGAACTAGTAGGGAATAATCCATGCAAGAACAAGACCAAAATAGATTGATCTAGCTATTGTAACTACTTCGATGCCAAAATTCAGATTTCAAATGACTTAATCCAAATATTGTAACTACATAAAGCATTAATGTAGACCAAAATATATTTAAATAGATTGATATGGTTCTTATGGCCACTTTATATAAGTGATCTTTATGCATTATGATCTTTTCTAACAACATCAATGCTAGGAAGATTAGAAATCTTTTTCATTATACTCCCTTCTCTCTTTTATGTATGATACCCATATATCTCATCCCATTTTTACTATAAATTTAGGATTATAAGCCTTGAAAATTATCCCTCTCTTTGGCATGAATAGACTCTAACAAGGTTTTTACTTTAACACCTATTTGATTCAATAAAAGACTGAATTCCTCTATTTATAAGCTGAGTTGAAGTGTTTCTTATGAATTTATTGATGTGGTTAAGTGAATGTATACTTTCCTTTCCTCTATATAAGTTTTCTCACCTTCATGTAGTGTATTTTTATCTCCCATAGGTCATTCTAAGTGTATATATAGTTTGTTGGTTAGTTTGGAAATGGACAACTTATCTCCCATCTCAGGTTAATAGCTAGTCAATGCCTTTATATGAAATATTTATGTGGAAGTTGATAAAAAAAATAAATGAAGTGATTTTTATAAGTCTTAAATGAATCCAATAGTGTGTCTTATGAAAATATAAGGATCAGAACATTTGGTTGATCACCCCATTTTTATATTATTTCATAGATTATTTTTAATGTCTCTCCCTTTTTCCTAGTAAGAAGCTAGTTTAGATTTAGTAAAGGTCATAGAGCCAAAAGGAATATAACCTTATTTAGAGGTCTAACCTAATATTAGGTGACTCATATCCTAGGGTCATTCCCATGTTGAACTAGGTTTGAGAAATAGGACATGAAAAATCCCCTTCTCAGCTAGGGTGTAACCTAGGATGCCGACAAGGAATTCCTTTTCTAATCATGTAGTTAGAGGATTTGAGCCTCAAATCTCTCCTTCCTTATTTATTGAATTTTGAGGAAGAAGTACCTATAAGTAAATATTTAATTATGTTAGTATACCATTCCCCTTTAGACACCTTGGCCTCATAAACCTCTTCAATAGTAATGTGTGGGTCAAGCTCAAGAAAGAGTTGGATGATGCCCTTCCCTCAAATAATTTTAGTAGGCTTGATTTCTATATCAAATTCCTAAAAATTTTCCATCCATTTCCCTCTACATTCTCCCAATTCAGTCTATGTCAATGTAATCTTAACATAAGGGTTAGTCATGATGACAATAGTCTTATTTCTTAGGACATAGTGATGGATTTTCTTCATTGTTTTCACAAGAGTGAAGATTTGCTTATTGATCATGGAATACCTAAGTTATGAATCCTTCAAATTTATGATATTAAATTAATGGGATGATCAATCTCATATCTCTTTTCTATAATGAAAGTAACAACTATATGTTCTGAAGTAAATCAATATAATTATAATTCCTTTGTGAAATCCAAACGAATTAGTATCTGAGGCTTGACATATAGAATCTTTGATGTCTTGAAAATACTTATAATCCTTGGATGTACATTCTATTTTGACATCATCTTTTATAATTGCATTTATGGTTCTCATAATTTATATAAATCACGAGATAAAATTTCTTACAAAATTTATTTTCCCAAAGAAATACTTGAGCTGATTCTTATTGTTTGGTAGTGCAATATTTGAAATAACATGAATTATATCTATATTGATGGTGATCCATTTTTTGGTAATGATATGTCCTAAAATATTGCCCTCAGTATCTCTAAATGTTTTCTCCTTTGGGTTTAGTGAGATTCCAAACCTTTGGCATCTTTCAAGGATTGATTGTACATGGCTTACATGATCATTCCTATTGTTGGATAAAATAGTAAGATGATCCATATAGATGATTATACATTTATACATCAAAACTTAAAATTCATGATCCATTACTCATTGAAATGTGGCTCTTGTGTTAATTAGTCTGAAAGGAATCTTATTATATGCATAGGTAGCCCACTTTTTGGTAAATGCATTTTTTGTTGTATCTTTTGATTCTACTAGCACCTAGCTATAACCTAAAAAACAATCCAGAAAGGACACTATTTTAGAGCCATTGACTATTTTAGTAACCTCATCTAGGGAGGGTAGTGGATAGTTGACCTTCTCAAAAGCTTTATTCAATTTTTTAAAATCAATACATAATCTAATTTATCCATTATTATTTTTGTTTAGGACTAAATTATAAACCTAAGTAGAATGACTGATTGGGAAAACTATTGTTGCACTCGATATATTTTATACTTTCTCTATCTTAATCTGAATGGCTTGTGGTCTGGTTTTAGTGGAATTATATGGGTGATGAATTTTTGGTCATAAACCTTCAAGTCCTCATACATCCATGCAATCATACATCCATGCAATCACATATTTGTATTGGTTGAGTAAATATTTCACCTTTTACCTTGACTATAGAGTGCAAATAAGGCCAATGTTGACATAGTGTGGGCTACTCTCATCCCCCAAATTCTTCCCTTTTGAAGTCAGACTTGTTAACCTTGGGTTACCTTTATTGTTGAACATGTGGGTATATATCAAATGATCTTTATTAGGAAATCATTCCAAGTGGGAGATGAATTTCCTTTATCTGGATGACACCTTCTTGACTTGACTCCTTTTCATAGAGATAACTAACTTCTTTGTCATTAATGATTTGGGACTCAAATTATCCTAAGTTGTTTAGAAATACAATGATTTATTGGTCATCATCAAAGAATTAGAAATTATCTACATTATCAGGAATAAAGAAATAATATATTAGCTTAATGGAGAATCTTCATACCTGGGATTCATGGAGAGTCTCTAACTTGGTAGCTGAAGTAGTTAGCGAATCCATATCTTGGTTTTGTTATTTGGGAACAACCACTATATCAAAAGCCTTAGGAATCAATCAAATCACATGCTCTATGTTTATGTATTTTTTGATATGACACCTTACACTCATATTTATTTTAACTTGATTGATTGCCAACTCTAAAAACTCATATACAAACAACTACTTTATATTATTTTTGAGGGTAATGTGTAATCCCAAAATTAATGATTCATATTCATATTTATTATTAGTGCAAGGTAAATATAATATATATGATGCCAAGAAATTATTTCCTTGTGTATTAGTAAATTAAATCCCCATTCCTAATCCTTATTTTGATATAGAGAAATCAAAGTGGAGATTCCATAACTAGGCAAGGCTATGGGATTCCAATTATTGTATTTCATTTAATGTGGAAAAAGTATAAATTCCAAGACTACAATATTCATAACTCACCTCTTCATTCTTAACATTGTAGTTTGTGATATGATACTTCATTCTTAGTTCCTAATCAATCTAAATTTTGTTTATAATGCTTCTCTATGGTATCCAAATGTGAGATAAATTTGTTGAGATGTATCCATTGAGTGTCTTAAAATAGTCCCTACTCAATAATAGTCCTTACCATTTAGATATGTCTACTACACAGATGTTAATAATCATCTATACTCATGGCACAAATGCAACCTAAATACACACATTAGTCATCTCTCCAATCACCAATACACCTACTTTATCTAAATATATGTCTATTCTCTTTGAAAGGTTGGGAGTTATGCCAAGATTTTGACAAATAAAATTAGGCATCACAATGGCTAAAGATCCAAAATCAACTAAGCAATTATGAATATTTTTTCCAAATTCCTTAATGGTTAGCGAAAAAGGTGGAACCTATGGCTTGATTTTGTATATGACATTAGTGTCAAAGGCCTTTGTTTTCTCTATAGGAACATTTATCTTTTCTACAAGGGCCTTCCCGATGATATAATTACATAGGATCTCTTTCTATTTAGTAATATAGAAAAACTCAAGAAGGGTGTTCTTTGCCTTTATTTTCTTTATGTCTTTGACAATGTTATACCCCTCTCAACTTTGTTCCTCCTTATTATGAGGTTAATTATTCCCATTTATGGGAGGTAAATTACTATCAACTTTCAAATTCATTGGAATATTTGTACTATTTAGAGGAGTATATGTTGGGAAGGATTCATGGTCCTCAGGTTGTAACCACTTTTCTAATATTGTTAAAAGGCATGGATCTCATCAATGTTATGCTTTGACATGTTATCATCTTCACTGAGGAAAGGAAAATGATGAGTCTAAAAAAACATGGTGGTACTTAAAGAGACAAGGTCATGTTTTAATTATAGTGGGTTATGTATCAAATTTTATTTGACCACCTCTCTTTGAAAGATCTCAAAATCTCCACAAAACTCACCACAATCAAGTTCATAATTTTGAGATGTGTTATGGATTTTTCACTAGTTGGGCAAGGTTGTCTCTACTATATTGATTTCTAGAGGCTTCTTGGATTTATCTATATTAATTATAGGCATATTGAAGGGTCTATTATACCTTTAGAATCTATAATTTTGATCATTATTTATCCCATTAGCATTACCTATCTTTCTTTGCATGCCAAGAAAATCATTGCTTAATTTTTGGAACATTTCTTGTATGGCATAGATCTCTAATTTAGTAGAATCCATACCCTAAGAAACTACATTAGGGATGTAGGTAAATTATAGTTATGATAGTAACCATTTCTATGTGCATGGTTGTTTAAGAAACTATAATTTAGATGTGACATTTGTGTTAGAGGAGGTAGTGTGTATAACTATATATGATTAAATGTAGGGACATTATTTTTCATGTGTGGGATTGGATTCAAAGCTAGGATATTTGAATTGATATTAGGTGCATCAAGAACCTAAGGATTAAGTTATCTATAAATGTTTATGGCCTCTTTGTAGGTTAATGCCAAAGTGTTAATGACAATAAACTTTTACAAGAAAACTATGGGAATTGGATCTAGAGCATTCTTGAGATTTATAATGCCAATACATTTTTTGGATTATACATTAGTATTAACTAGGTATACATATTCTAAAATATTTCATTAAAGGCATGTGTTGGTTTGTTGGGATCCCTCTTCAATCTAGTAAAGTGTCAATATATCAAAAATGGGTTGGTTAATTGCCCAAATTATACAAGAAAATTAATTTGACACTCATTATAAGAATTAGTGTAATTATATTATAAAATTAAGGTATTAATCATAAGCAACATCTTGTAATATGAAAGGAAAAAAATTTCATGCAATATATTTGTTAGTAACATTCATCAATCTCAATGTATCTTTGAAAGACTTGATATGTTTTTATGCCATTCTTCCTCCTGAAGGAGAGAATGATGGTAGATAATTTTCCATATTCCTTGGTAGGTCATGCACATCACCTTCGATGGTAATATAAAAGCTAACCAATGAGGGTGGCTGAGTCTTAGGATGATTAATAGGGGGAGTGTTTCTTAATATGGAAGGTGTTATAGCTTAGGGTATGATAGAAGAAATTGGTAAAAATCTAGGTCTTATATGATTTCAAAAAGGTGAGACTAGAAGACTAGCCTGAGCTCTAGATCTAGTCACTCTCTTGGGTGTCTCTAGTACAACTCAATTTAGGGATTAACATATTTTATTAGAAAGGAGCAGGCCATCCTTATAGCACTAGAAAGAATGTTTTAGTTTTTAAACACACAAAATCATAATGAGGTAGCCTATAACATTTTATGATTATAATGGAGTTAAACTTCACTTGAGGGCATGAGTTGATGGTATGTGGTTGAACAACTAAGTGGTGTAAAAGTATGCAGAGCATGTATGTTTTTAACTAAGACTATGTATAGATCAATGAGATCTAAAAGAAAGTTAAAACTAGGTGAGTTGGTGGATGGGTGGATACTAATATAAAGTGGGAAGATCTTAGAAATAAACTCTAAAAGTGGGAAGGGTATAGTAAAAAAGAGAGATATATGACTCTAATAATTACATTTGGGTTAGACTCTTCATGGATAAGTGTTATAAAAATGAATGTTTACTGCTAGTAGTTATTACACACATATACAAAAATAGTAAATTAGTATGGGAAAAATGATATAGGGAACTCAAATTTCTCATTAAAAGGTTGATCCTTTTGGGGTAGATTTTGGACACCTATACTTAGAAGATTATAACTCAAATTAGGGAGGTATCTAAGGTAGTTACTACACACACACATAATTGTATATCATAGAAAACACTTCTACACACTCAAAAAGATAAGATAGTCAACATACTTACATATAATCAATACCAATTGCTAACCTTTCAATAGATATTACACATCTAAAATCAGCATATCAATTATAATTAAATAAATTATCCATATGTATTACACACTTATAATTGTTGAATCAAAAAACCAAGAAAAGATAAAACTTGATTACACACAATTTGGAAAGAAAATGTGCCACCACTATTACATTGAAATCAAAATTTGAATTCTTATTGTATTTATTTTTCTAACCTTTGAAAATGAGTGTTCTAGATGTATATATAGACTTGGGGAGGGTTCACCTCATCCTTCAAGTACATGAAAACTTATAATTACATTTCATACTTAGAACCTTGATTCTAATTTGAGTTTTAAAACTGCACATATGTATGTTCATAATTAAGTTACAATTTTCAAAATAAACTTATCCTATATAATGTGATGCAACATGTGATTCTTACAAATAATTTAGGAAAATTTCATATTCAAGTTCTAACATAAGCAAAATATAAATAAAAAATTAATTGATTAGCATGAATGCACACAAAATTAGCCTTTTACCTAAGGATGGATAAGAATTTGTATGGCATTGTTAATTGTTGAAGATATTGTAGTAGAGACTAGTGTTAAACTAGATATTTTAGCATTAGCCTTATTTGCTTCCAAATCAACATAACACTTATGCCCTACATCATATAAATTTTTTCATGTTGAGTAATGAAGGTTTATGTACCCAATTTACCTATTCAAGGATCTTGGCATGCCACGCCTTTGTGTTTTGGAATTTTATCTTAAAAATTTCTACTTTTGTCACCTTTTTCCTAGTAAAACTAAGTTTAGCCTCAATTTATTCAATTGATAATCCCTAAATTATCTATTTGAAGTCTTGAAATTCTTGTTAAAGGATTTAATAAAAATTTATCCTACTAGTAAGTTTATTAGTTGAGTATCTTGCCTTTTATTGCTTTAATCCTTTTAGGATTTTCAAAATGTGAGATTCATGTTCCTCATACTTTGGAATTACTACTCCATCTCTTGTAATCCACTATCTATCCTCCTAGGTTGTAATTACCACCAAGTTGAGGGAATTTGAAGCCTCTAACAATGTAATTAAATCAATATGGATATAGGCCTCATTGGTAATATATATAATAAGTAACTTTAATTTATTCCCATCTTGATTTAAAGAAATAAATAATATTTGAATCTCAATTGTATGAGGATTTAATTCTAACCTCATTACATCAATTGATTCTAGAGAATTGTATAGCTTTGATGTGGCCTATTGAACTTATATTTAATTTCTTGAGGAATGTGGACCATTTATTATTTCTCTTTTATTTGTTCTAACTCTTTATGAAGCAATTTCCTAGCCATTTTAGTCCCATCATGCAATGACATAAAATAATACTTATGAGTTTCAATATAGGACTTAAAGTCCTTTATATATGGGGATTGTTTCAGCTTCTTATTTTTCCTTTTAGACACGGTAAGGATGTCTTGTATTTATTCAAAAATTATTTACCTTCAAGATTCATCTTTCATTTTCCTCTTCCTAACCCTTTAGATGCTTCTTGATGTTTTATTAAGCATAGATCTTATTGATGACAACATTGTGAAATTCAAATTTGGCTTTTGAGAATCCTTTGATATGAGATCAACTACCCATGGAGGGATGACTAATTATGCTTGATTTATTGGCTATGTGTCCCTAGCTATAGTGTCAATCTATTGGCCTTATGATGTTTTATCTAAATCTCCTTTCAGTATTATGTTAGGAAGGGAGGACCATATGATTTTAGACTAACCTACATTGCCATACTATGGTATTGGGTGCACTGTATACACTTATTTTACCCTTGTATCCTTCCCTAAGGATGCTACAATAGTGCCTTGGGAAGAGTTGGTGGAAGGCATTGGGAAGCTTTTTTGAGTGGATGAATAATGAATTTGGGATCTTCCCAATGCCCCTTCAATCTTCTTAAAAGCATTTCTTTTGTATTTAGGATGGATTGAGGTAGTCTTAAAGGGAATTTATATAGTGGTGGAAATAATAGATGTGGTTAGTGTTAGCAATTTGCCCTGTTAAGGCCAAATGCCAACCCTTACCACTAAAAACTTTTCATGTCTTAGTTGTATTATTCCTTAAAGGATGTGTTTGATCAACAAGATGTTTATGATTGTCATGTCAAAAAAGTAAGTTTCAAATGTCCTATAATGGTCTCTGATTTTCAACTTGTGATGAGTATTTTATGATTTTATTTAGAATACTCAAATATGAAATGGATTATAAGATTATTAGGTGTGTTGAAGACATATTTAATGATATTTCAGACCTAAATAAGGTTGTACGGTACTTTTAATAATATTTAATGATAATTATCCTTGTAAAACCTTGTATTTTGCCTCAAAAGTGAAGTTTTTGTCCTTAAAATCATAAAATTACACATTAAAGGAATGTCAAATCCTTCATAATACTTTCAAACACTCATATTCATGAAATTGTCTTACTTTATTGTTTCATGCTTCGAAAATAACTTGCCATGCAAGATGAAGTATATAAAAGGCATCTAATGATCTCACACACGTGATTTTTGGCCCATTAATGTTGTAAAAATACCTAAACCTTGTTCTAACATGCTTCAAGGCTTTAATTTTGGAAAATATGCAAGAAAGAGCCATTTTCACATATTTTTCATGCAAGATTATTGGTTGTACAAACTTTTATATATGAATGAGGAAAAGAGGTTCAATATGAAGACATGTTAGATGTTTCATAATAAATTCATGGAAAAATTACTTCATATATGCCCAAAAATATCTCTCTCCATCAATCTAGCTTTTTTACAAATAGTGAGAGCCCATTAGGTTTATAGGTGGTACAATCATGAGAGATAAAATCAAGATCTAAAATTTTGGAAAGAGAAATTAGTCTAAGATTTATTATAGATATGGAAATTGGTTCTTAATTTACTCCTCTCTCCTTAATTAATCATAATTTTTTAGTCAAGGTACTTATTATTTCTCTTTCAGCTAAGAAGGTAATTAGTTTTTTGAGTTTTCTCTTCATTTGGGAATCATAATAAAAAAATTAAGTTTATGAAGTTATCAGGAGCATGAGACACTTTTAAATGGAATTATTTAAATCCTTTAAACAAATTTTATGGTCATATATATCTCAAAAATGTATATAAGGAAAATATATAGGCTATAGGCAATAAAGAAAGATTCTATGATTTAAGAGAAAGAATTTCAAGATTTATTAGAATTTTATTTTCAAGGATTGCTTTCATTAATGTGTGTTATTAATTAAAAATTATTAAATTGATCCCTAAAATTCCTATAGCTTAATCACCATCCATCATCCTTCAAGTCTCTTCATGGAGTCACTATTTAGCACATCTTAAGGAAAGTTAACATATATTAAGGTTTTAACAGAGTCTTAGGTGTCCATTTTAGCACCATATACCTCCTTCAAAGGTATCAAAATTTATATATCTTGTATATATTATCCATATTATTGATTAAAAACCTCAATATGGTATTTACATACACTTATCATATTCTTTTCATCTTGATTATGTTTTATTCCATCTCACTATCTTCTCACTACCTTTTATCATTGCATAAGCCTATCTTTTCACTCCACTCTCAGTTTCATGGTTTTCCATATTCCATTCACATAATATCACCTTTTATCCAACTCCATATCATTAATTAACTATTTATTAGGATTAAAGGACTATAGAATCTATCACAGAACCCTATTAAGATTGAGTGAATCTCCACCTAAAGTCCACAAAAAACATAGTCATGAGTTTTCATGGAAATACAAAAGAAGGTAAGACTAAAGGTAAATCATTAAAGTTATTTGTAAAAAATATCCCTTAAAGTTACAATGTATGATATATAGGTACATTAATACTATTTTTTGCAACCTTATTAAGGTCTAAAACCTATACATAGTCCACACAATCAACATAAAGTCTCCACCTACATCCATGATAAGAAAGGTGAGATCAAGGATGAAAACAAGGAGAATAAATAGTGTTTAAGGAAGAATTTAAATTATTAAATAACATAAAATAATGTGGGAGAATTAGAGTGAAAGGATAATAGGTTTGTTGGGCAAGTTCAAGACTTATAAACTATACACAATCCATGCAAAGACCAATCTTGGATCACAATCAAGTATATAAGAAGGAAAATTATATTTTCAATAGGTGGAGAAATAGTATGGAGTTGATAGAGTTGAAAATTGAATCATATGTTTTGGATAAAATACAACCTTAAAGTTAAGTAAACTTATTTTAGGTCATTTTTCTATGTTAATCACCACATATAGTAGCGTTTATGAATGTTCTTAAAGTTTACAATCTTGAAGCACATCAATATTGTCAAGAAAGTGTTTCTATAATTTCATGTTAAATTAGATTATACCTAGGGATTATTTCATTTCGCTAACTTCGAATTTCATAATGACATAGTTATTTACCTTAGTAATGTCTACCTACAACTTTCTAAAAAATGTAGGCCTATCTCCAAGTTGCAAGGGAATGAGATCAATGTGGTATAATGGAAGAGTCTCATGTCATATAAATATTCATAGGGAAAATGGATATATGAACTCATAAATAAATTAATATGGTTTCAAAAATTAATATAAATTCAAGTTAAAACTTTGAAATGACTGCCTATAGCCATACTATGTGGTTAATTTCCATTGATACATCCATATACTCATAAGGTGAAACTCAAGACCATTTCAGTTAAGAAGAAGAATTATGAGGTTAAATATGATTTAAATTACAAATTAAAATCAACCAACATTCATCAAGATCATTATCTCCATGAGAGGGTCTTCTAACTCAAAAAAATATAGTACACAAGCCTATGTATGAATTAGAGACTCCAAGAAGCCTATTGTGCCCTTGAAGAGTAAATTCACCTAAGAAGGAGGTGAGAGGAAGGTTTCAAGCCACTTGGGAGATATAAAAGTTACAATTTATTGTTAAATTAATCTCAATCACCTCCTTTTACTCCAATGAACACCTACACTAGTGTTTGCATAGGTAATTGCTTTGGAAACTTATGAAGAGAAATGGTTTTTTGATGGAACATATAAAGATGAAAATGTGACTAGAGGAGGCTATGTAGCACTGTAAGAATTTTTATATGGCCTAATAAAATACTATAAATAAATATTAAACCTAAATTAAGTATTTTATCATGAAAATATTTCTTTACACATCAAAACATAGTCCTACCTATACACATAGTCAACATTGGAAGGCAATTTTGAGATATTTTAAGTTTTTTGAGGCATATATAAGTCTAATAAAGACTCCAAATTTGGTAAAAATTTTCATTATTACCTTTTCACACCTATAATATAATGCTAAATATCATACAAATAGTGTAATTTCTCATTTTTCTATCATAGATAGACCTCAATAAGATAAGTAGTCATGGAGGAAACTAGATGGACATTTAGAAAGTCTTAAAGAGAAATAAAAGGTTGGAACTTCATTATAGAGTTTAAAAGGATTTAAAATGTGACAATAGTGTCTTAATATGTTTTAGGATGGTATATTTCATTAAAGTTGTCAATACATAATGCCCTTGAGGATTAGAATGTGCAAGAAGGCTTGTAGACTATAATAGTAATGGTGTCATCCATGTGAAAAGGTTAGTGTTTCAAAGAATAATATAGATAATATAAGGTAAGTAGAGATTAAAATGGTAGGGTAACATCATTTTATAAGATTAATATCTCATATATAACAAGGAAGAGCATTGAACCCAACCTAGGGGTTAAGAAGATATGGCTATTTACAAACACTAGGTTAGAGACAAAAAGAGACTATAGGTATTTGAGATGATGTAAAATCATATTGAGTATTATTATCACTATGAGAACATAGGGTTTAATTTTCAAAATTCATAAGTCTACTCTTTGAGGAGAAAATGTTTGAAGACCTGTGCATTATACAAACACATAGGTAGGCAATCATTCTTACAAGCACAGTCTAAAGAGACCATGAAGACTAGTGAAACTTGAAAAAAAAAGGGAAATTATAAGGATGGAAATGAATGGGAAACAATCTCCAACCCCCCGCCCCCCACCCCCATATCATTTTCTAGGTAGATTAGACCTCCAACACTCAAATTTGTCTAGTTAGGCCTAGAATGCATGTGCAGACTCTATCAAGTAAATATAAATTCATGAAGATTTTTAATGGTATTTTTTTGGTCCTATGAATATGATTTGAATAAATGAGAAATAATGCAAAGTTCAAATTGGTGCTTTAGAGAAAATTCAAACTATGAAGTCCAAGACACTCATTTGAAGAATATGTTTTAATGCTCATATATTTCACCACATGAGGAGTATGGCCAAATAATTTTAGCATGAGTTGATGACCCCTATGAAACTAGATTAAATGAAGGATTTTAGTTTATTGAGGAGTTAAGTTTTATGCATCATCTCTAAGAGTATAAAGATGTCTAGAATGTATTCATAACCATATAATCAAACTTCATTATGTATGTATCTTTGCACACATTTTTCTTGGGAACCCAATCTTATCAATAAAGTTTAAGTTTTATATGTAATAAAGATCTATGTAAATAAGTTTTAGTTTGGATGTCTATACTTTATGAACCATCGTTAAGAAGGTTCACCTCCAAAAACCTCCCAAACCTTCCTACAAACAAGTTTTGAGAAAATCTAATTTTATTTCAATCAAGACCCCATTAATAACCTTATAAACTCTTTAAACATGAGTAAAACTTAGATAAGGTCTTGTACATGGTACTTTGATGTAAGAAACTGTATGGACATGGGAAAAAATAGGGTTTTTTAAGGAAAAATTGTATAAAATAAATGTACAAGGTATTTTAATGGATTAAAATCTATGGGGAGTGAATTTTGTAACTTTATATTCCTCCTAAAGCTATTATATGTTCATATACATTCGTATAAATTCCCTTGATGGTCTCTTCAAAACAACCAAGTTGCAAAAATTCAAGATAAGCTAACCTAGTCAACTAGTTTGGCCTATTTGTAGATGATTATTTCCTAAGAGGAACTATCTCATGGTGTGAGGCATTGTTTTAGGTATCAATATCACTTTTCCTCAAGTTTATAATGTTTCATGTAGGTTTCTTAGATCCATCGAGTTCAAGAAGTTAGGTTACTAGGCCTAATTAGCCTAATAGATCTATTTGGTGAATCAATTGAAGTTGAAAATGGCATAGAAGGATGTTGATAAGAGTAAAGATAGATTTATCAAGCTTCATGACTAGTATTAAGTGTCATTAAATGCATGAGAGTGATAAATAATGATTTATCTAGTCATTAAGTGAAATTTCCATGTATAATTGGTCTTAACTTCATTCACATGCTTAACTGGTCCATTACCATGAGTTAACTAATCTAAAGTGATAACCAATGAATTTTATAAGTGTTAATGAAATAAGGAGTTTATATTTACTTAATTAATATTATATAAGGAAGGAGAGGAAATAATATGCTCATGATTTCCTACCATATTATTTACAATGTCGAAGAGCTAATATAAGGCATCAACTTGGAGAGATGTTATAGAGGACTATTTTCAACTAGTTATAGCTCAATTGTACTTGAATTAATTATTAGATGTATTTTTATCTCTCCTTAATGCTATTCTCTTGATTTTTTCTCTTCTCATGATATATATTCAAGCTTTTAGTCTTATTTTTAGGATCCTTCTCTTGGGCATGATGAAGCTCTACCAGATTAAACTTTGTAAACTTCTTGAGATAATAAAAATGACTATTTAAAACTACTTGATATAGGTTTATTATACTTATGTTATTTTTATTTTCACATGTGGTAGTATTTTCTCATTTGGTAGGTCTTAATCTCACCTAGTTATTAATACGTCATCTTATGCATGTCATAATATAGTGTTTGACATTGAGTAACAAATCTAAAAATGGAATTAATGACTAGTTGGTGCCTTGAATCAGGTCTTCCATCATTACCCTCATTTTTTTATCTCTTTATGTAAACTTTATGTGAAACACTCTTTGCATAAGAGTCCCTTGAATTTTTAGAATTTAGCGATTTCAATTTCTTATTAGTGTTCATGAAGTTCAGATTGAGTGGATGGACCAGCAATATAGTTGTATCACCATCAGTATAATAATATTTCCTTTTTAGTTTTTATCTAACTCTTTTCACCTCAAAATAAAAATTATGTTTTAGTAATAAATCTATGTTTGATACATCATAGGTGTTTCTATCTAATTTTTGCTTTTTCTTAATTGTGAAAAGAAGAAACTATTTAAGAAGGGTGTGTAGAAGAATACCTATTGAATGCATGGATGTTAAATATATACTTTGTGAGAAATAATATTTGGATAGGTAGTAATGACTTGAAATAATAAATCACTAATGAACTTTTTTCTAGTTGGACAAGTAGTTGGGTGGATTTCCTAGCATGAGCTAGATCCTAGAACTGAAAGCCTTCTAGGAAGTTGTTAATCAACCTGCTTTTAACACTTAAGTTTGTGAATAAAAAATAAATATACTTACATTTAAAAAATAACTAAAATTAAAAATAATTAAATAATAGACAATAACTAAATTATGACAATAAATTTAAGTACTTTTAAAATAATGACTAAATAGAGCAACTAATGCTGAAAACTAGTCAAGACAAGGCTATGGTTTTGGTTTAGAAATTTAACAAGGGATTAAAGAAAGGTGGTTTGGTTGTTTGATAAATTATTAAGGTAATAAAAAGGAAAAGATTAAAATATGATAAGTGGGTGAATGTTTGATGAAGTAAGAAGGTAAGTAGTTAAGATGGAAAAAGGGGAAGAGGATAAGGAGGGTAAAAGTGGCAAAGGTGTGAATGGATAAAATATGTCAAGGGAGCAAATGAATTGAGATAATGAAATAGAAAATGGAGAAAATGGATAAATGGGGATGAAGAAATTAAAAATACAAGGGGATGATAAGATAAAATTGAATAAGCAAAATGAAATGTTACCTTCCAAACTTGAAGAAGAATGGTGTTGTTGTTGATGATGATGTTGAAAATGACTTGAGGCAATTTCAACAAAGCTTTATTGCTTTGAAGTCTTTTCCTCCATGATTTGGATGAACTATGAATTGATTACCTACTTTAAAAACCTATAACAAGATGTTAATAACCAAAGAATAACTTCTAAATTAACCTTGAGTGAAGGAGAGGGGGGTCTTTATAGAATTTGTTGTCAATAACCATGCCAAAAGAGGGAATAGTATAAGTATGGAACCATTTCCCATATGGTTCATGAATGAGTCTATATATGAGGGTGGTGGGATTCCCACCTTGATTATGGGTCTCCCATTTCGGTTGGTGTGTCTCTCACCTTGCACATGGGTCCATTTTTAATGAGAATCATGCACATGGACCTAAATGAGGCTAAAAGACTTTTGACCACCCTTTCTTGTCTTCATGAAAATATGTAAAGAGATTTCCCACAATATGTGGTATAATTTTATATGCGGGTACATGAATGAGTCAAAATATGAGGGTGATGGGATTCTGACCTTGCTCATTGTCTCCCATTTAGTTTGGTGTGTCTCCCACCTTGTATATGAGTCCAATTTTTAATGGGAATCATTCACATGGGCATAAATGAGGTTACATTAATTTTCACTAGCTTTTATTATCTTCATCCAAGCACTTAAAGAGATGATATAAAAAATTAGGTTCTATTTTCCATGTGGGTGGATTAAAAGAATCAAAAGATGAGGGTGGTGGGATTCCCACCTTGATCATGGGTGTCCCATTTGGGTTAAAAAGTCATAAATGGGTGGATATAGTGACCCTTATCTTATCCAAATAAATAAAGAGGTGGGTATCCCATTTTTAAGGTCACTTTAATGTGTGAAGATAAAATAAATGTTGAATGATGGCCCCTTAAGGAGAGATTCACCATATTTCAAGGGGGTACCCTTGTGATGCTTAAATGAGGTCATTAAGTACCTTTTGAAAATGTCTTAGGTTGGGTATGATGTACCACATCAATCCACCTCACTTATAAGCCATGTCACTTTCCATATCATGTCCCAAATCACCTTATATGTCACTTTCCATGTCACTTGCCATGTCATCATGAATAGTGATAATAGGTCTAATAGTGCATAGTGATAGTGAATAGTACTTTCAAATAGTATTATGTTAATAAGATAATAGTGATTTGGTTAGGTTAAGATGGGTTAGTTAAGGATTAATAAGGATTATGGGATTTTTAAGGGGTCTTGAGGCATTTAGCCATCAAACACTGTAAGTGTGCAACTTTTTAGTGTCTATATTTTGCCCCTTTTTGTTATGCAACATTGAATTAACAAGATGTAAAACAAAAATAAATCACTTAATCAAAGTTCAAGGTGATATAAGTATGGGATAATGTGTTCCCCCTCAAAATATGAGTCAATTAGGAAAGGCCAAATCAAGTGCAAGTTTGATAAGTAATTGGTGGGGAGGCACCAGGTGGTGCTATAAGGTAGTTTGGCATGTGAAATGCCAATGAGTTCACAAAATGTAACTAAGTATGATATTCAATATTGTGCAAAGAATAAAGCTACCAATGTTGATAAAAATAAGGTCAAGTTTTATATGGGTATATAATAGGGTAACCAGTCCACAATATTAGTCATAGTTGATCAGATTAAGCTTATCAAGTCATCTAGATAAGGTCAGTGTTATTCATAGGTATAAAAGGTAAGGAAGTGATCCTATATAAAAACATAAATTATTTGGTTACACATGAGTTTGGGTGTAAAAATTCAAATATGGAAAGCATAGTTAGTGGAGTCAAAAGGACCAAGACAAGGTCATCGCAAAACATACAAAGAGGTCATGTCAAAAATAGCCAACATCAAGGTGGATGTGGGCAAGTGGGTTGGTTGGTTTTAATGGGGTGGCCAAGTAGACTCTATATGCACTAATGAAGTGGATTATTTATATATATTTCCATTGACATAATGTTCAAAATTAAATTCAAGCCTAATGACATCCTTTTTCCTCCTTCATCCACCTCACAACCATATGCTAAAGACATAACCCCACCAACCAAAACCCATCACACTTCCACAAAAAATGTTGATGAAAGTTCCACTATATCATCTATCCCTTCATCCTATTTTCCTATATAGAACCCCATGGCAACCAAATTCCAACATCCTTTTATCAAGGAATATAGACTTTTAGCCCTGGATATCCTCTCTACTCCCCAATAATATGAGAATCTTAGACATGACCATAAAATTGGAACCATCGTCCCCTTTGGGTTCCCTAACCATAAAAAAATTTCATTTATGGGGAACTTAATTAGCCACTTCTAGCCTCTACCACTACTTCATCTATCTAACATTTACCTCTAACATTTTCTATCTTATCAAACCAAAATTTGCTAAGTTATATCTTCATAAATGTGCTTAGAAAGGATTTAGCCTTAGTCACTATGAATGAGTGCCTCATGAGTTACCCCATATCAGAACTTTTCAACCTCATAAGTCATTTGGATTTGGGTATGACCCACCTGAAGAACCCACTAATTCACCCAAACCCATTGCCACCATGGAGGAAGATATCCCATCCTCACCAACCCAACCACTTTCCCCACCTAAAGATTCAAACATCATCCACCCTAACTTTTTTTTCCTAGTCAATACCATTATTTTGGTCTCATCTACCAAAATGGTGGCCAAACCAAATTCCTTGCACTCATACACCTCAAAATGGTACATAATGATTCTCCTACCATCAACACCTTCTAACATCAAGATGATCATTCCATTCTTACCTACCTCAGTGTGGGGGATTATTCTTTCCATAAATCCCTTCTTGTTGAAGCCTTAAACATGTCAAATGAATCCACCATGTATATCAACTTGGGAGCTCTAGACAACCCCCATGTTGTCAAATTAGGCTAATCACTGAATGTGAAGGAACTTTAAGACTTCTCTTTCATCCAAGATTGTAGCTTAACATTCACTTGGTATTACAATGATATGCCTAGGATTGACCCCACCATTGCTACACATAAAATTTTCACTCATCATGATTCTAAGCCTATTAAACAAATAATTTGATGTATTCATCCTTGCATATCCATTCTCATCAAATAAAAGATTCAACATCTCCTATCTGTAAACTTGATTCAACCCATTAAATACCCCCAATGGGTCTCAAATATCATACCTATCACAAAATTCACTAGGGGTCTACACATTTGTGTGGAATTTTGTGACCTTAACCTCACCTACCCAAGTATGACTTTCCTCTACCTAGCATTGACTAGCTTGTTGATATTACAAATAACCACAAGATGTTATCTCTCATGGATGGGTTTTTGGGTTATAATTATATGTTGATTGTTATTTAAGATCAACATAAAACTACCTTTACCACCCCTTAGGGAACTTTTTGATATAAAGTCATGTCTTTTGGGTTAAAGAACACTGGTACAACTTACTAATATTACATGACTTATATCTTCCATGATATCATCCATAATATTATAGAAGACTATGTGGATGACCTTCTCAAGAAATCCAAACATTCAAAAGATCACCTGACTATTATGATCATATTTGAATGCCTCATCCATTATCATGTTTGCCTTAATCCTAAGAAATGTATTTTTGGAGTCCTTTTAGGAAATCTTTTTAGATTTATCATCTCTCTTCATAAAATTAAAATATACCCTATTAAAGTTAGAGAAATTATAGACATGCCTCCTCTAAAAAACCTTAAGCAACTCCATAGCCTATAGGAAAAACTTCAATCTATTCACCATTTCATTTCCCAACTTTTAGACTAGTGCCAACCTTTTCATCACCTTCTAAACAAGGATGTCTCTTTCAAATGGATTAGCAATTATCAAAAGGCCTTTGATTTTCTCAAATAGTACCTTTTTTCACCACCTATCCTCACTCCTCTTAAGGATAGCCACCCTTTTACCTATATATCTCTATCACTGACCATTTTTTAGGGGTAATGTTGGCCCACTAGGATGAACAACACAAAGAGTAAGTTGTATACTACATTATTCACATGATTTTATAATATGAGACTCAATATACACATACCAAGAAAATTTGATTAGCATAGACCTTCATGGCCACCAAACTCTACCACTACCTTGTTAACCATAAAATCTATGCCATCATTAATACTGACCCACTCAAGTACATACACTCTAAACCATACCAAAATCAATAAATAGATAAGTGTCTCATGCTCCTAATTGAATTCAACCTTGAATTCCTCTAGTAGAAGTTGATTAAAAGGTAGGTCATTACTAACCAATTAGTTGAATCTCCTTTACTAACTAACCAACCACCTCCTCTTGATTTTTTAGATGAGTCTATCATGACTCATTTCTAAGAAGATGGAATAACCTATCAAATGACCATGTTCTTTGATGCTCAAAGTGCCAACAAGGAGGGGGTGCTAGATTTATTATCATTCCTCTTGATGGTGATCCCCTTCCTCTCTCCTATAAACTTGACTTTTAATGCATCAATAATATGGTTGAGTATGAAGCCCTAGTGATAGGTTTATAAACTTCTCTAACCTTGGGAATTAAGACAATCCATTTCTTTGGTGATTATTAGCTTATAGTCAACTAGGGAAATAAATCATATCAATGTAAGAATGATATCTTGTAAAAATATAAACTTTTAGTTGACAAACTCTTAACATCATTCAAACATTAATTATTCCAATCCATTCCCTAATCTAATAACAACTTCATAGATATATGGCTTGCCTTACATCCTAGATCCCTTCTCAGCCTTCTAATTCCAAAATCCTTATCACCATTCATCATCTTACCACTCCCTTCTATAACCAATCAGATCTCCCTACCATTTGTAGTGTGGAGGAATCCCCAACCAATATTTGGTATGACCAAACACTTAACTACCTTAACTTAGGCATTGTTCCTCCTAACCTCTCTAGGAACAACCAAAGATCCTTTGTTTAGAATACCTCTCATTATGCAATACTAGGGGAAATCCTTTACAAACATGGTTTTGATGGTCTCCTTTTTCATTGTCTATGCAGGCATGAACCTTCCTATGCCATCAAGGAAACACATGATGGGATTTGTGGGGAACACTTTAGCATCCAAACAATCACAAAATATATCCTTTCCCTTGGATACTATTGACCCACCCTCAATAAAGACTATTGTGATTATGTAAAAAAGTGTGTTAAATGTCAACATCATGGTAATTTACATCAAATTCTAGCTAATAGTCTCCAGGTATCTAAGGAATTTTTGCCTTTATCTCAATGGGGGATCAACATCATTAGGGAAATTAACCCCCATTATTTCCTCATAGATCAAGAAATAGATATAACTAGGTAATCTTCAAATGATATTAAGAGTTTATCAACTAATAGTTTATATTTTTTTCGAGACATCATTCTTATATTGATAGGATTCATTAACCTAGTTGACCACAAGTTAGGAATCACCAAAGACATGGATTATCTTAATTCACAATGTTATAATAGTTTAGAGACCTATCACTAGGGCTTCATACTCAACCCCATTATTGGTACATTCAAAGTCAATTTTTAAGGAGAGAGGAAGGGGTTTGCCATCGAGAGGAATGAGAATAAATCTATCACCCCATCCTTGTTGGTACTTTAAGCCATCAAATAACATGGTCATTTAGTAGGTTATGCCATCTTATTAAAAAAGAGTCGTGATAGACTCATCTAGAAAGGAAAGAGGATGTGGTTGGTTATTTGGTAAAGGAGCTTCAACTAATTAGTAAAAAATGAACTACTATTTAATCGACTTTTACTAGAGGAATTCAAGGTCAAGTTTAGCTTGGAGCATGAGCCACTTAACCATATGCTGATTTTAGTATGGTTTTTAATACATGTTCTTGAATGGGTCAATATTAGAGATGGCATAGGTTTTATGGTTAAAAAGGTAGTGGTGGAGTTTAGTGTGCACAAAGGTCAATGCTTAGTCAAGTTTCTCAGTATGTGTATACTAAGTCTCTTATTCTACAAAAATGTGGCTAATGTAGTATATGGCTTGATATTTATGTTGTTCATATTGGTGAGCCAACATTACCCCTAGGGAATGGTCAGTGGTAGAGATATATAGGTAAAAGGGGTAGTTATCCTTAGGAGGATTGAGGATAGGTGGTGAAAAAATACACTATTTGAGTAAATCAAAGGGATTTTGATAATTTCTATTCTATTTGAAAGAGACATCCTTATTTAGAAGGTGATGGAAAGGTTGGCACTGGCCTAAAAGTTAGGAAATGAAATGTCAAATGGATTGAAGTTTTCCCTATAAGCTAGAAAATTACTTAAGGTTGGTTCGGCATGTCAAAAATTGCTTTGACTTTAGCAAGGTCTACATTGATTCCATGAAGAGAGATGAAAAATCCAAGAAGCTTTCCTAAAGGGTCCTCAAAATAATTTTTTTGAAGTTAATGAAAACATTATAATGGATGAATCATTCAAATATGATCTTAAGAATAGTCAATTTATCTTTTCAGAGTTTGGATTTATTAAGAAGGTCATCCACATAGTCTTATACAATCTTATAGATGATATCATCGAAGATATAAGGCATGAATCTATAGTATAAAGTTCCCAAAGCAAGAGCAATCAATATCTGCTTATAACCTAAAAACCCATCCATGAGAGAACATCTTGTGGCCCACTATAATATCAATAAGTTGGTCAATTATAGGTAGAAGAAATTCATCCTTGGAGAAGGTGAGGTTAAAGTTTTAAAATTCAAAAGAAATGTGTAGACCCTTAGTGACTTGGGTGATAGGTATGACATTTGAGACCCATTTGGGGTAGTCAATGGGTTGAATGAAATATACAGATAGGAGATGCTAAATATCTCATTTAATGAGAAGATATATGCAAGGATGCATGAATCAAAGTTTTTTTAATAGGATTGGCATCATAATGAGTGACTATGTAATGGGTATAAATAGTGTGGTCAATCTCAAGCATACCATTATAAGACTGAGTGAATGCTATGCTACAATCTTGGCAGAAGGAGGAGAAGTTTTAAAGTTCCTTGACATTCATTGATTGGCCTAATTTAACAATGTGGAGGTTAACTAGAGCACCCAAATTTATATCTATAGTGGATTCATTTGACAAGGTCAAGGCCTCAAGAGGAAGGGATTTATGGATATAAGAATCATCTTCACTAAGGTAGGTAAGAATGGAATCATCATCTTGATGTTAGATGGTGTTGATGGTGAAAGAGACATTATTTACCTTTTTAGGGTATAAAAGTGGAAGGACATTGGTTTGGCTACCCTTTTGGTAGATGAAAGGGCCCAAACTAATGGTGTTGACTAGAAAAAAAAAATTAGGGTGGATGATGTCAAAAAATTTAGGAAGGGAAAGTGGTTAGGTTGGTGAGGATAGTATATCTTCCTCCATGATGGAAGTGAGTTTGGGTAAATTGGTGGGTTCTTAAGGTGGCTCATACCTAGGGCTAAATGACTCATGAAGTTTCAAAGTTTTAAAATGGGGTAATTGATGAGACCCTTTTTCATAGTGACCAAGGCTAAATCATTTCCAAGCACATATATGAAGACATAACTTAGCAAACTCTAGTTTGATAAGATAAGAAAAGTTAGAGGTAAATAGTTGGATGGGTGAAGTAGTCATAGGGACTAAAAGTGTTTGATCAATTCCCCCATAAATGAAATTTATTTGATGTTTTAGAAGCCCAAAGGGGATGATGGTTCCAATGTTAAGATCATAAGAAGGGTCATGTCTGAGATTCCCATATTATTAGGGAGTAGAGAAGGAGTCCAAGGCTAAGATTATATATTCCGTGAGGTAGAGACATTAGAATATGGTTTCCATAGTGTTTTCTATAGGAATTTGGGAAGAAAGGATAGATGAGCTAGTAGAATATTTATCAACATTTGGTGTGGAAGTGTCATAGGTTTTGGTTGGTGGGCTTATGTCATTAGTAGATGGTTTTGAGGTAGATGAAGGAAGAAGAAGGATGTTTCATTAGTAGATGGTTTTGAGGTGGATGAAGGAGGAAGAAGGATGTCACTAGGCTGATATTTCATATTTCAAGATGTGAAAGGACAAGGGTCAGCTTGGATAGTCACAACTTGCCCTTCATGGTCAAATTTGATGCAGTGATATAAGGTGGAAGGGACATAACTCATGGCATGAATCTAAAGGTGATCGAGTAAAACATTGTATTTAAATTATCCTTCTACAACATAAAAAAGTTTGGGAATGGTACAAGTCCCTGCATATATATGGGGGATAACTATGCCCAAAGTAGTAGCCATGGTATCATTAAAAGAACAAATGACCATTATGCTTTTAGACATGATGTTCATGGGTAAATGAAGCTGTTCATAAGCATGGGAGGAGATAATATTGATGATATATCTTTCATCAATCATTACCCTTTTAATGTGGGTTTGATTAATATATACCATAATGAGGAGGGGGGATCAAGATCCTCTAGATGAATATAAGGTATTTATGAATCTCTTAAGGTGACAAGGTTAGAAGTTTGAAGGGCACCAACAAAAGTGGCTAGAGGTTGATGGTCATTGGGTTGGACCTTGATACATTACAAACCTTAAATGAGTGTTTGGTGGTGATGGGGAGAGGTAGATAATAACTCATGTAAGATCATTTTTACTATAGTTTGATGAAGTTTCTTGAGAATAGCTTTTTAGATGGATATTGCATATGCATTAGGCTATGGAGGGTTAGATGGGGAGGCACATAAGATAGACACCTTGGGTTTGTTTGAATATAAATATGGTATTATTTTATTGGGAGGGAGGGGTAAGTGTAAGGAATGGATGATTTAACCTTCCCTTTATCCTTTTATTGGGCCCAAGATAAGATAACCATGTGAATAATGTGGATACGGGGGTTTTTTAGATCGGGTGGTTTCTTTAGTTCCTCCTCTTTACTTTTAGGTGAGAAGGAAGATTAGATGGGTTGAGTTGGTGGTTGAATTAGCAATGGAGATGAAGGAGGTTTGTATAATAATAGATCATCATCTTCATACATGTTATGAACAAGTGCTTAGAGAGCCTTATAATTTTTTGTCATGTTTTGGTGCCCTATGGTATGCATGTATCAATTTATCATTGCAATAAGAGGATTTGGTATATGAAGGGTCAAAGGGTTTTATGGATGGTAAGATCAAGGAACAAATTTTTAATAACCACTATAGAATGGTTAAGTAAGATTAAGCTAAAGGTGGTAAAGTTTTAGCAATTTTTGTTTTGAATATTGAAGTAGAAGGTTGTGTGGATATATATTTGGTGGTAAGTGTCTTGGGTAAAGTGGTATTCTTGGTTGATATTTTTGGTTTAGGAAAGATGGTTGATGAGATGGAGGCAAAGGAGGTCAAGGTTGGTAACTTGGGAATTGTTGGTGTAGTGAGGAAAGGTATCTTAAAAAGCATGTATGAAGGTGTGACCAATAAAGGTGGTGGGGTTTTGGTAAAAATGATGGACTTCATGTTCAAGGTAGAGGGATGAGGACCCAAAATGGAGGTTAAGGTGGAGGGAGGTAAAATTTGGGGTTTGGGCCTTTTGGTGGTTTTACTTATTTGGTTGTTTTAGTTGTTAGTTTTGGAGGGGGTTTGGTCTCTTTAGTTGTCTTTGTAGATTCAGGTGTTTGAGGGTCAATTAATTTGGAGTAGGTTTTGGTTGGTTGGGTGTAGGTTTTAGTTGGTTTAGAAGGGTTAGGTTGGTCTACCAAAGAAGGGGTTATAAGATATAGTTTGGTTCCCTTACCTTTGTCTTGACATTTGATAGAAGGTTCTAAAATTAGAGGTTAGGTGGATTAACTCACCTTCTCTTATGAGATAGCTTCCAAAGAGGGGGTGGATGGTTCTAAAATAGGGGTTAGGTGTGGTATCCTCCAATGGAGGTGTGGGTATAGTGTATTCCTTTGTTTACATGTTCAAAGGAATAAAAGGTAGTTTTTTTCTTCTATTAGGGGAATGGGGAAAGAGGTAGTTATTGTAATGTTTTTTTTCAATAATGGGTTTGTCAATAACCACATTAATAATATTTTCCTTAAGAGATGGGTTTATTTTATTATCATGGTAAGGGGTATAAGGATCATGATTAGGAAAAGCCTTACAGAATATGTCAAAGGCTTGGTTCGATGGTGCATTGGAATTATCCAACATAAGATCCCCATTATCAATAGGGATTGGACAAGTTATTTGAAGGTGTTGCACCTATTGATGTCATGTCCTATGATTTGGTATAAGGTTAAATTGTCATTATCATTACACCAACTAGTATGGGTTGAGAAACATCAAACTATTAGGGTGGTTTAATTGGTGGAAGTTGGATGATATTGGATTTTATTAAATTGCACAAAATAGAAGTATATTGCTCCCCAAGTGGAGTTAATTGTTTATTATTATTCCAAATTTGGTTCCTTTGGTTTTAGTTTGAATAATTAGAGGAGTCAAGGTTTTGGTTCCTTGCATTATTTTAGTTGTTAGATGGTGGTGGTGAATCTTTGAGGACAATGGCATTGGTGGTTAATTTATTTTTAGTTTTGGGATTGGTTTGGTTGTTTGTTTTGGAAGAAAAGGGCTCATTGGAGTTTTAAGTTGAGTTATTCCTCTTCAACTCTAACCTTCATCAATGTATTTGTTCTCTAGTTTTCAAGCCATGGTAAAATCTTCATCAAAAGTCTAAAAGCTTTGGACATGCAATGTGGATGAAATATGTTTTTCACATGCCCAAGCAAGGAGATCTATAATCTCAAGTTAAGGGAATGAAAAGGAAAGTTTATTGATTAGGATCCTTCAATGATCCACAAAATTGGAAATAGATTCATCTTCCAATTATCAAATGGAGTACAGGTTTTTAATAGAAACATTCTTAGATATATTGATCAAAAAGTGATCCAAGAAGTTTTTGGGATAATTGGGTGAATGAGAGGATGGAATGTTTGGGTATGGCACTATACCAATCCAATTTTAGTTTAGATATCTAAGAATCACAAAAGCTAGAGTGGGCAATCAAGTAGCATGAATACTTAAATTCTCTTAAATATTATTAAGGGTCTTCATTACTATTAAACTTGGTAAATTTTGGAAGTTTCTCCTGGGTTGAATAAGGTTTGATGGAGACCAAAGGGTGAATAGGATCATTACAAATTGGATCATAGGATAAGAGATTATGGGATTTAGAGATGGATGACTCAAGGGTAGTCATATTGTCTGTGATCAACTTTAATGTTTGCTTGAGGTTGTTGGGATGCATAGTTATATTGTATGTTTTGTTGAGGTTGGGTAATGTGTGAATAGCTAGTATATGGTTGAGATGACTCCATGTATTGGTATGTGGTATTTGAATGTTGGGTGCAAGATATATATTTGTTAAGTGGATATTAGTGGTTGGGTAGATGTCGGTGGTTATATAGTAGGCATATGAAATTTTAGGTTATAAAGATAGTTAAAGTTTATATGTTGGGTCAGAGTGATGGTTGGGTTAGTGGCCAATAGAAGGGTAGTGACTCTTGTGTTGATTGGTGCTAACATAGAAGGTATGGACACAATAATATTTGGAAGTGGAGTAGTGTTTTATGGATTGAAGGTAACTAGAGCAAGATGGGTATCACTAAAAGTAAGCACTCATATTATGAGGGAGTGATTAGTAAGAGGTATAAGGGTAGTGGTAGTTTAGGTTGGTGGGTTACTTTTGAGGGAGTCATTGGTCGATGATAATGTCTGGGAAACTAAAGTTTGAGTAGTTCCCATTGTATTGGAGGTATTCCTCATGAGGTGGAGAGGCATGACATAAGGTAGATATATGGGTGGGGTCAAAACCAAGATTTGGTAAGATGTGGTTCTTAGATAGTGTTGTAAGGTTGCAAGATTATTGTTTAGGAAAGTGGAAAAATCTGCATCTCTTAGGATTACTCGATTAGGACTTATCAGAGAGTGAGGGGAGTCTAAGAGTTTGGAAATGTTTTCCATGAAAAAAGAGTTGTAATTTGGTGATGGTTGATTTTGTGGTGGGTTTCATTCCTTGAGGTCTTTTGTTGTTGGTGAGTGAGAAACATAAAACAAGATAAGAAAAGAATTATATGTTGTCACACCTCAAACAAAGAGAAATAAAAAGTCTCAAGGAAAATAATGCATTCACTAAGAGTGTATTAAATTCTAGGATTATTTTTAATCTCTCTTTTGGCTTATGCCTTAGAAAAGTGTGAAGAGGAAATTAGCTTGAATAGGTCCTAAACAAGGTAGTCTATGTTTAGTTTTAAGTCATATTTAGGCACTTAATAGAATTTTGTATTAGTCTCATTATGTGATTTGGTACTTGGGGCTTTCTCCCCTCAAGTCACAATCCCATAGCTAGTGTGGGTGCTTAGCCAATGTGTACCATTTTATAGAGATTATACTCAATCAAGGAACTAAGTTCATTATCCCCTCATTGATTAAATCCAAGTAAGATAACTATTAAAGGGTAAGGTGATCCACCAGGTGATGAAATCCTATTCAATCCTTGTCTCAATTTTATTTTGATGTTTTATTGTGAAAGTGGTTTGGTTTGTGTAACTTTTATAAACTACGATTAATTCATAATGCTTTTAATTAAACTAGGTGAGATAAAATGATGCAAGCATTTGATGGATGTAATCAATTTTCAATTTTTTTTAAATTTTTTTAAAATTTATTTGAATGACAAAAATAACAACTAAAATTGACCTATATTAAACATGAAAATGAAATCCTAATCCTATGATGACTGCTCTTTGCTTTCTTTTTAGAAATGTAATAAAATTTAATTTCATAAAAAATACAGCTAAATTTTTTTATTTATTTTTTTGGTAAATAAGGAAGCTTTATTTTATAAAAATTTAATTAAATTAATTTCACTAATACAATTCTAAATATCCTAAAACATCTGATAATGAAAGAAAACTCAAGGGTTCCATTGGGCATGCCAAAATGTTTAGGGATATAATGTTTTAGGAAATGGATAAGTCTAATTAGGTTAAGAGGTTTACCTTTATGAAGGAAAAATTTTAGCACAAGAAGGTTAATTATATGAAAAGGTGTGGTTTTTAAGAGATAATGACCATGGGATTCCATCTTGTTAGAGACAAAAAGTATCCATGAGAACCATGCCATGGGTAGAGCCATTGTACCCACATTTAGAATTAGGTTATGACTATGATGGTTAATCACATGGTTCTATGTTGTAATAAATTGTCCTCAAAAGGAAAGGATAAATATTGGTGAAGGTTAAAATATATTAATCAAGGGATGAGCTTAATTTAGACAAAATGAGTGAGCTTGATCTTTCTTTAGTAGAAAAATGGATGCAAAATTGAAGTGTTGGGAGGCTCAGTTTTTGGTTTACCTTCAAGAGAGGATAAAGGATAAGCTCCTGATCCATACTTATGGGTAATGATGTAAGGTCCAAGCTAATTGAAATAAAACTTTTCTCATTTACTCTTATCCATGTTGGTCATGTGTTGGTTTTCCACTAATACTACACACTTACAGTTTTTGATAACTAAATGCCTCATGACCCCCTAAATACCACCTAAACCTTCTTAACCCTTAACCAACCCATCTTAACCTAACCAAATAACTATTATCTTATTAGAATAGTAATATTCAAAATTACTATTTGAAAGTACTATTCAAAAATCCTATTCACTATCACTATTCACCATTGGACCCACTATCACTATTCATGATGACATGGCAAGTGACATGGAATGTGACATGGTGTGTGACATGGAAAGTGACATAAAAGGTGATATAACAAGTAATTTTTAAAGTGACATGGCTTATAATTTTGGTGGCTTGATGTGGGACATCATACCTAACCTAGGACCCATTCCCAAGGTGCTTAATGACCTCATTTAAGCACCATAATGCTCCCCCCTTGAAATACGGTGAATTTATTTATAAGGGGATGTCATTAAACATGAATTTTGTATTAAAACATGAAAATTTACTTCAAAATGGGATACCTAACTCTGTAGTGCTTTGGGAAAACATAAAGGGCATTATATCTAGCCATTTTTGACTTTTTAACCCAAATAGGAGACCCATGATCAAGGTGAAAATCCTACCACCCTCATATTTTGACTCATCCCTGCATTCACATGGAAAATGGCACCACATTTTATGGGCATATTTTTAAGTTCTTGGATAAAGATAAAAAAGGGTGGTGAAAAGTCTTTTAGCCTTATTTAGACCCATCTACATGATTTCCATTCAAAATTGGACTCATGAGCAAGGTGGGAGACAAAACAAACTAAATAGATGCCTATGATAAATGTAAGAATCCCACAACCCTCATATTTTAACTCATTAATTCACCCACATGGAAAATATTGCCACATTTTTTAGGGCATCTCTTTAAGTGCTTGGATGGAGATGAGAAAGGCTAATGAAAATTCTTTGGCATCATTTAGACCCATGTGCATGATTCCCATTCAAAATTGGACTCATGTGCAAGGTGTGAGACACAACAACCTAAATGGGAGACCCATTATCAAGGTGAAAATCCCACCACCCTCATATTATTACACATTCATGTACCACATGGGAAATGGTGCCATACTTCTATTATTCCATCTTTTGGCATGGTTCTTGACAACAAATGCTATAAATACCCCCCCTCTCCTTCACCCAAGGTTATGTTGGATGTTATTATTTGGTTATTTAGATCTTGTTCCAGGTGTTTGAAGGAGGTCATAATTTTATAGGTCATCCACATCTTAGAGGAAAAGAATTCAAGGTAACTAAGATCTATTTAAATTACCTCAAGACAGCTTCAACATCAACAACAACAACATTCCTTTTCAAGCTTGGAAGGTAACATTTGATTTTGTTTCTTCAATTTAATTTTATCATCCCCTTGTATTTTTAATCTCTTCATCCCCACTTATTGATTTTATCCCTTTGTCATTTCATTATCTCAATCCATTTGCTCCCTTGCCAATTTTTTATCTATTCACAGCTTTGCCACTTTTACCCTCCTTATCCTCTTCCCCATTTCCCATCTTAAATTCTTACCTTCTTACCTAAATGCACATAACTATTTTGTCTTAATTTATATATTTTTTGTTATTTACTTATTTATATTTTTAGTTATTTTATATTTTAAATGTAAATATATTTTCTTTTTATTCACAAACTTAAGTGTTAAAAATAGGTGGATTGATAGCCTTGTAGAAAGCTTTCGCTTCTACGATCTCGCTCACTCTAAAATCCACCCAACTACTTATCTAACCAACAAGTTTTGTGGTAGTGATTTATTATTACAAATAATTATTCCATATCCAAAGAGGATTTCTCACAAATTTTGGATTTTACATGCATGTATTGAACATGTATTCTTCTACACACCCTTCTTAATTAGTTTCTTCTTCTCACACTTAAGAGAAAGAAAAAATTAGATAGAAACATTTTGGCACACTTGATGGGACCCTTGAGTTTTTTAGGGTTCTTAGATGTTTTAGGACATTTATAATTGTATTAGTGAAATTTATTTAGTTGAATTATTAAAAAATTAATCTTCTTTCTTTAGAAAAAAAGGAAAAGGAAAAAAAAAGTTTTAGTTGCATTTTTTAGAAAAAAATAAATTTTGTATTTCTAAAAAGAAAGAAAAGAGTTTTCATCCTAGGATTAGGATTGAATTTTCATGTTTCATTTAGGTGAACTATAGTTGTTGTTTTTTCATTCAAAGAAATCAAAAAAGTTTATTTTAATTAAAATTGAGTGCATCCATTGACTACTTGCTTGATTTTAGCTTACCTAATTTAATTAAAAGCATTATGAATTAATTATAGTTCACAAATTTTACACAAATCAAACCACTTACACAAAAAAACATCAAAACACACTTGAAACAAGGTTCAAATAGGATTTCATCACCTAACAGATCACCTAACCCTTTACTAATTATTTTACTTGGATTTAATCACTGAGGGGATAAGCAACTTAGTTCTCTGGCAGAGTATAAACTTTTTAAATTAGTACATATTGGGTAAGTATCCACACTAGCTATAGGATTGCGATGTGAGGGGTTAAAGCCCCAAGTACTAGGCCATGTACTCATACCAATATAGACTTTTATTGAGTTCCCAAACATAAAACAAAACCAAACATAAATTACCTTGTTTAGGGCCTACTCAAGCCAATTTCCTCTTCACACTTTTCTAAAGCATAAGCCAAAAGAGAGATTAAAAAGAATCCTAGAATTTAACACACTCTTAATGAATGCATTATTTTCCTTGATTTTTTTTCTTTTGATTTCTCTTTATTTGAGGTGTGAGAATGTATCATCCTTTTCTCATCTTCTCATATGGTTCTCACTTGCTAATAGCAAAAGGACCTTGAGGAACAAAACTCACCACCAAATCAACCATCTCCAACTTCCACCTCTTCATCCATAAAACACATTTCTTAACTTATCGACTCCCCTCACTCATTAGGAAGTCTTACTTGGGTAGTCCAAGGAGATGTATATTTTTCTTGTTTCCTAAACAACAACCATGTAGCCATAAAACAGTACTTAAGAACCATGTCTTACCAAATCCTGATTTCAACCCCGCCAATAGATTTACATTGTGGTATACCTCTCCATCTCAAGGGGAATACCTCCACTACCATAGGAAATACTAAACCTTTAGTTTCCTAATGTTATCACCAACTAACAACTCCCTCAAAACTAATCCACAAACGTAAACTACTATTCCCTTATACCTCTTACTAATCACTCACCCAAAATAGGAGTGCCTACCTATAGTGCTACCCATCTTCCTCTAGTTACCTCCAATATTTCAAACACTACTCCACTTCCAAGCCTTGTGGTGTCCATACCCTCCATGTTACCACCAATCAACACAAGATTCACCACCCTTCCATCAACCACTAACCCAACCACTACTCTAACCCAACATGCAACCTTTATCTATCTTCATAACTCATAAGGACATATACCCTCTTTCCAACCACATGCCTCTACCCAACTATTAACATCCACATACCAATATATATCTTTCACCTAACCTTCAAATACTACTCCTCCTCACTGATATGATTCCCTTGAATAGCCTTCCTACATGAAATGGTTATGTCTACCTACCTTATCATATGGACACATACACCTTGGTCCATGTAGCCATTTTGATAAAGTTATCATGCACCATCATGATTTCCCTTTGTCACCCTTATCATCCAATCTGCATCCAATGTCTTTTATTATTTTTCATCTTGTAATCCTTGCGAGCCTAATCATTTTCACCTTTACCTTAGTTGACATAAATTAGATTTTAGCCTTAGGCCACTACAATTTTCATGTCTTCAAAACTACCACTATTCGTAGTGTTAGTATCTTCCAAATACTAACCGATGTAAAAGTTCCCCCATCTTATCGAATTGTATAACCAATATCCGAGACCACATAGCTCCCCACTAGTAGAGCCTCTTCTAAGTAGAATCCAAGGTCATTGGTTCTAAGGTATTGAGATAGAGGATTTAGACATGGATGGGTTTTGTCTAGTTTACCCATGTAGCTCTTGGGTCATGCACAGTCCATCCTCTATCACTCATCATACTGCCAATTTTATACCTTGTATAATATACTTAGCCATCAAATAAATTATTTATAGGTAATCACTTCACTACTACCCTTAAAACTTAGCTCATAATAGTGATTAACCTTGGCCAAAGTGACTATGGAGATCTTGATAGAAGCCCATTTCCTAAAACTTAGCTTGTAGCGGTAGACACTATCTCTAAGATTCTACCTTCACACAATTTTAGAAGGTGAAACCTCCTCACAAAGGAAACTCTTCTTTGGATTAGATATATTAAAGGTTATTTATGGGTATTATCATTATGTTCCCTTCTTATTTATCCTATGTTACCCATATATGTCTCTCATCTTACTAAATGTCAGATCATTATGGTAACTATTCACCAATCTACACCATGTACCTTTACCATCACCTTCACCAAAAGCTCTATTTTACAAAACCTTATCCATAATCCCAAACCAACCCATGTGGTCCATAAAATTGGGGAATCCAATTTAAGAACCATTTTCCAACTATAGTTAAACTACATTGTCCTAATGTCCATCAAATATGTAGGTATTGTTTGAATTCTAAGGGTAGTTCAGTCATTAACAACTAATTACCCTCCCCTTTTCCTTCTCAGTAACTTCTATTGATAATAATTCCCTCTTGCCTAGGGTGTCCTATGACATAAAATCTTTGGATTCTTCATATCATCCTTATATTTTAACATCATCTAATAATTCCTATTCATTTTTCCCCTATTATTGGGTGAATTACATTAGCTTGAGGTCTTTCTAGACTATGTATGTAAAACTCATTTATTGAGGTCAACTCAACGACATCCTTTAATTAATTTTCCCTTCTCACTTAATATCTTTTCCTCCACCCCTATACCTATCTCCTCACCATCTCCTTCCCTTCAACTTGTCAATATAGTTTAACCACTTTTCAAGCTTTTCAATCTCTTTTAACATAAGGATTGATAACCTTCCTCATTGGCCCCTCTTATCTCCCATAAATTAACCACCTACTTTACTTTGTTGGCCTCCTTAACACCATTTATTGTGCATGCTTCATGGATCACTTCCCCACCAACTTTTTGAATTTTTTTCGCCTCTCAACTTTTTACCAACCTTTCCCCCTATCTCCTTTGTCTTCTTTTGGCATCCTCATCATTTCCCCTTATCCTTGAGAATTTTTCATGCGCTCTTCATCATTATTGTTACCTCACCAAATCCACATCATACTATGAATCTTGTAAGATTTTTATTTCTTCTGATGCTACACTTATTTTTACGTGTACCACCAGTCTCTATCATTTTTCCACTCTTTCCACCTTTCCTATTTTCCATTCTTCCCATTTACTTTATTTTCATCCTTTCATCCCTTTTATCTTATTTTTTTCCTCCACAACTAGTTTTTGCCTACGAACCTATCCTTTGAGAAACATTCCATAATTGTCCCTTTCCTTATTATCATTTCTTGCCTTTTGCCTTTTGAATTCCCCTTTTCCTCTTTCCATCTCAGTACTCACTTGTCTTTTGCATCTATGTGAGTATCCATGATTTATATCCTTGCTTCAATTCTTCCTTTTTCTTATTATCATTCTTGATCTTCATCCTTTATCTTCATCTCATTACCTTTCATTATTTTCCACCATCCTCTCCATTTTCTCTATTCATTTAATTTTTCTTGTCTTGAGGACACTCTTTGTTCTTTCTAACCTTCTTCTTTTTCCTCCTATTAGTCCATGTTTGGTTCCTTCCATATTTCTCCACCTTCATCTTTATATGTGACCTTGTTGTTTTATTCACCTATCTATTCATCCACCTCTTGGTCTACCTTCACCTCATCCCTTGTTGGATTCTCTTTATTTTCTCCCATTCAACCTCCACCTCTTCATAGTGTGGTCACTAGTTTTACCACTTCTACATACATCTCCTTGTCTATTTCCTTGTGTCCTCCATGCCCTTACTTTAATGCATGAAATATGGTTAGGTTCATTACTTCAAGTGTATCACTTTATTATTTTAATTCATTTGTATTTTGAGCCTATATCCTCTTTTTTGTCCCTCTCCATATAATCCCTTCACCTTGCCTATCACCTTTTTCCCTTTTAAACCCTCTACCCATTTTGATCTTATATGATCATAACATATAGCATGTTATGGCCTTGAAGGTCTTCTATTTGACTTTGGTTTACTATAGATATATACTAATCCTAAAAATATATAACTTAATTGGATAGGCCTACAAGCTCATATAACTAACAATCATGAATAAACACTACTAAGCCATCAAGATGAAGTTTTTTTCCCCACCCCCTCTAGTCTTGCCTATTTCAAACCCCTTTTACTCTGACATTTGACGATGTTAGAATCAAACCTAAAACCACCTTTAACTAGTAGATTTGGGATACCCATGTGTGGATGCTATCTATACCCTCTCACATGACTTACCTCCCAACTAATAATTTCCCTTGATTCTCCCTACCAGGCCTACATCTTCCTATGCACTCTAATAGACCTATTATTTAATTAGATTCCACCTAGTAACCTTGTCTAGGAGTCACCTCTTCCACCAAACTATTTTCCAACTTGGTCTCTTTTAGACCTATTTCTCCCACCTTCCTTTTTAACTCCTTAATATATCTATCTTCATACATTCTTCTTCTATTTTCCCTCTCAATTTTCTATTTATACCATTTATTTTCCTTCTTATTTAAAATTACTACCTCATTTAATCAATATTATTATTATTATTATTTGCCTCAATTTATATTCTAAAACCCCACAAATTCTTTTTGTAAATTTCTTAAAAACTAAATACTTACTTATTTTTGGGTGCCACTGGCTCAAGGGTTAAGGGTTCAAATCTTTGACACTTCTCATTTACCCATTCTAGTACTTTTCTTCCCCAAATCATTGAATAATACCCTTCCATAGCCTTTTAATGACATTGTTGTGGAGTGTGCATAATGTCAGCTTATTTGGATGATGATTAAAGAACCTATCAGGTCACTATGGCAATTCAAGTAGTGCCAAATTTTTTAAATCTTGGTAAAGTATATTTATCCCTTTTTTAAAATAGTGGTATAAACTTCATGCTTGAACATACTTATCCATGATTTAAATTTCCTTTTACATAGTTGAATAAATCATCTAATTGCATCATAAGTAATTTGATCCACTATTTCTACCAAAATAATCAAAAACCTTTTTGATTGCCATCTTTTCCACCCTTTAGAGCTTCCATTTCCCCAACATCCTTCAACCAAACCTAATTTCGTGATACATCAAATTAGGGCAACCAAGTTAACCAACATTCCCCACCTCAAAAGAACTATATTAGTCTTGAAGTTTATTTTGATCATTATGTCCATGGAAATATATAGGTAGTGTCCACTTTCTTAATGCATATGGAGTCCACTTAGCCACCCCATTCTAACCAACCAACCCACTTTCCCACATCTACCTTGATATTGGCCATTTTTGACTCGACATTTTTACATGTTTTGTGATGACCTTACCTTGGTCATTTTGACTACACTAACTACACTTGTTGTGTTTCACTTTTATGCCCCACCTCATGTGAAACCAAAACATTTATGTTGTTATATGGGAGTACTTTCTACCCTAGATATCTATGAACAACACCAATCTTGTCTAGATGACTTGATATGCTTAATCTAATCAATTATGACTAACATTATGGATTTATTACCATATCATATGTCCATTTAGAACTTGAAATTATTTTTTATCAACATTAGTATCTTTAATCCTTGTGAAATATTAAATATCACATTTATTTACATTTTGTGCACCCATTAGCATTTCACATGCCCAACTACCTTGTGGCACCACTTGGTGCCTTCCCACCAACTACTTATCAAATCTATACCTGATTTGGCCTTTCTTCATCAAATTTTAGTTTGAGTGGGAACACATCCTCCCATACTTATGGTACCATAACCTTTGAAAAATTGATTCATTGATGTAGGGTCCAAGCCAATTCAAAGAAAACATACCTTGTTTTCTCTTTTCCACATTCCTCACATGTTGGTTTTCCACCCATACTACACACTTATATTTTTTGAGACTAAATGCCTATGGACCCCCTAAAGACCACTTAAACCTTATTAAACCTTAAAAAACCCCTCTTAAAATAAAAATATCACTATTCTCCTATTCACATAATACTATTCAAAATTACTATTTAAATGTACTATTGAAAACTATCATTATTCATTGTGAAACCCACTATCACTATTCATGATGACATGACAATTGACATGGTCTGTGACATGGTAAGCTACATGGAAGGTGATATATAATTTTTTTTTGCAAGTGACATGGCTTATAAGTGAGGTGGCTTGATGTACGACATCATACCCCACTCGGGACCATTTCCCAAGGTGCTTAATGATCTCATTTAAGCATCACAAGGCTCCCCCCTTGAAATATGGTGAATTTCCCCTTAAGGAGTCATCATTAAACATGCATTTTGTCTTCACACATGATAATTTCCTTCAAAATGGGATACCCACATCTTTATTTCTTTGGGAAAAGACAAAGGGCACTATATCTACCCATTTTTGACTTTTTAACCTAAATGGGAGATAATGATCAATTTAAGAATCCTGCCATCCTCATATTTTTTACTCATCCATACACTCACATGGAATATGGTGCCAATTTTTGTATGTAATCTCTTTAAGTTCTTGGATGAACATAATAAATGGTGACAAAAAGTCTTTTATCCTCATTTAGACCCATGTGCATGATTCCCATTCAAAATTGGACTCATGAGCAAGGTGGGAGACACAGCAACCCAAATGGAGACCCATGATCAAGGTGGGAATCCCAATATCCTCATATTTTGACTCATTCATTCACCCACATGTAAAATGGTTCCAAATTTTGTGGGGCATCTCTTTAAGTGCTTGGATGAAGACAAGAAAGGGTGATGAAAAGTCTTTGGCCTCATTTAGACCCATGTGCATGATTACCATTAAAAATTAGACTCATGTGGAAGGTGAGATACACACCAACCTAGATGGGGGACCCATGATTAAGGTGTAAATCCCACCACCCTCATATTTGTACTCATCCATGCACCACATGGGTAATGATGCCATACTTCTACTATTCCCTCTTTTAACATGGTTCTTGACAACAAATGCTATTGATACCCCGATCTCCTTCACCCAAGGTTAAGTTAGAAGTTTTTGTTTTATTATTAAGATATTTTTTCATGTCTTTTAAGGAGTTCATAATTTTTGAGTTCATCCACACCTTGGAGTAAAATAATTCAAAGTAATGAAGTTGTGTCGAAATTGCCTCAAGACATCTTCAACAACATCATCAACAACACCATTTTTATTCAAGATTGGAAAGTAACATTTGATTTTGTTTATTCAATTTAATTTTATCATCCCATTGTATTTTTAATCTATTCATCTCCATTTATCAATTTTCTCCCTTTGTCATTTCATTACCTCAATCCATTTTCTCTGTTGCCATCTTTTATCCATTCACACCTTTGCCACTTTTACCCTCCTTATCCTCTTCCCCCTTTGCCATCTTAACTACTTATCTTATTACCTCATCAAATATTCAAAAATTTATCCCATTGGAACCTTTATATTTTTATTACCTTAACAATTTATCAACCAACCAAAGCACCTTTTGTTAATCCCTTGTTAAATTTCCAAACCAAAACCAAAACCTTACTTTGACTAATTTTTGGCATTAGTTGCTTTATTTAGTCATTATTTAAAAAGGACTTAACTTTCTTGTCTTAATTTAGTTATTTATTGTTATTTATTTATTTTAAATTTTAGTTACTTGATATTTTAAATGCAAGTATCTTTCCTTTTTATTCACAAATTTAATTGTTAAAAGCAGGTGGATTGACAACCTCCTAGAAAGCTTTCGCTTTTAGGATCTAGCTCATGCTAGACAATCCACCCAACTAACTGTATAACCAAAATGTTTTATGGTAGTGATTTCTTATTATAAGTTATTATTCCATAGACAAAAATAATTTATAACAAATTTTTGATTCAACACACTGCATTCAATAGGTATTCTTCTACACACCCTTCTTAATTAGTTTCTACTTTTCACACTTAAGAAAAAGCAAAAATTAGATAGAAACATTTTCATTGACTAAATGACTAAAGGTGGTTGGTTAGTTTCTTCTTTTGTCATTCTATGGGGATGAATGTGTAAGAGGAGAATAGAGTACACCCTTTAGCAATTGTTAAGATAGGAAATGTTACAAAACTGAGATTAGGGAGCAATCAAGTAAGATGATGTCTAAACACAAATCTAGAGTCACTAGATAATAAACCTAGTGCTTATGCAGGAAAATAATGTATGCAGGCGACTTATGTGAAGTGTGTATAGTCTTATAACTTTTTATGTTCCATGTGACTCCCTACACTCGAAATAAAATATTTTATAGTTTGTTATAAATAGGTACCAAATGTATTAGATGTTGTTAGTCAAATGTTATCATGTTTAAGGTTGTGTGGATACTTATGAATGTTATGGTTATGGTTATAATTGATATGGTTATGGTTTTTGTAATATCTCTTAATGTAAAAAGAATAATTATTTTTGTTACAACATTGAATGGTAAAAGTCATGATGAAAACATCAACCAAGCATATTAAAAAAAGAATAAGGTATGATGCTTTGATTTTGATAAGGACTAAAAATAGATCTAAAGTGAGATTAAATTAATGAACATAAGCCCTTCAAAAACTATGTATGAGTGGTCATGAGTTGATAAAAAGGGGTTTTTTGATCACAAGGTGTCAAGTAAGCTTTAATTCCCCTTATTTATAGATAGTCTAAAGGGAAAATGGGTGATAGGTGGTGTGAAAGGTAATGGGTGATATGTATGATAACCTTCTATGAATTAGTTTGTCCCTTATAAAGGTGACCTAAGAATGGTAATAGACAAGTCCATGTCATGTGATAAATGTAGACTAATAGATGTGAGAATTCTACATGTGAAAGCTGATTATAGCTTCTAACTTATTATGTTCTTGAGAGCTGATTGTAGCTTTAGATTTTGTTGTGATAGTGGGTCTTTTGCTTTATTACTATATATTGGAAGCTAATCAATGTGGTAATAATCTAATAAATTTATTTACTTTTTATAAAGTTAACTTAGACATCATTTAAGGGAGTGATCTAAGCTTATTGGATTTGTTTAATCCTCTCGATAGTTATCCTTTAAGGGTGTAGTCTACCTTATATTTGGTAATTTTTATTTTGTTTTTGGGTAGATGTCCTTTGAGGGAATAGCCTACAATTCTTAAGATATTAACCCAAGTAGTATTTTGGTATCTAAATTGTTTCTAGGTGTAATGATTTTAGATATGGATAAGTCTAATTAAGTTTAGAGGTTTACCTTTATGAAGTTAAAATTTCAACACAAGAAGGATAATAATATGAAAAGGTGTGGTCTTTTAGAGACAATGACCATGGGATTCCATCTTGTTAGAGATGAAAAGTATTCATGAGAACCATGCTATAGGTAGAGCCATGGTACCCACATTTAATATTAGGTTATGATTATGATGGTTAATCACATGGTTATATGTTGTAATAAATTGTACTCAAAAGGAGAGGAGAAAGATGGGTGAAGGTTAAAATATATTAATCAAAGGATAAGCTTAAGTTAGACTAAAGGAGTGAGTTTTAACCTAATAGAAAAATGGGCAGAGATGAAAAGCATTGAGAGGCTTAGGTTTTAGTTTACCTTTAAGAGAGGATAAATGATAAGCTTTTAATCCATACTTAAAGGTAATGATGTAGGGTCTAATCCAATTGAAAGCAAACTTACCTCATTTACTCTTCTCCATGTTGGTCACACGTTGCTTTTCTTTTAGGATGAGGTCTCCAAAATTGAAGTCTCATTATTTGATATACTTCTTATAAGCATGTTTGATACACTCTTGATAGGTATGGAGGTGGGTAAGGGTTTCTAAATGATGCTCATCAAGTAGCTTAAGATGAGATAAATAGTGTTGATGATAATCTTCTTTAGAAATAATATCTCTTAAATATATGTGAAGAGAGGGAATTTGGACTTTAAGAGGTAAGACTACCTCTATATCGAAGACTATAGAGAAGGGAGAAGTGCCTGTAAAGGTTTGAATGCTAGTATGATAGGCCCATAAGGTGAATGGGATGTGTAAGTACCAATCCTAACCTAAAGCACTGATAACTTTGGTTAGTATTTTGTTAAGGATTTTATTAGAGGTTTTTGCCTATCCATTTGTTTATGGTTGGTAAGGTGAGGAAAATCTTAAATCGATGACAAATGTATCACATAAACTTTGGAATTTTTTATGTTTGAAGGATTTTCTTTTATCAATGATGATCTTATGAGGAATGCCAAAGAAATAGATTAAATGATGGTTGATAAAGTTGATAATCTTCTTTGCTTTGGTTGAAATAAGAGTAATAGCTTCTACCTTCTTCATGAAGTATTTGGTGGTTGTGATGATGGAGTTATTCTACTACAAATAATAGGAGTTGATTTCTCTAATTAGATCAAGCCCCAATTATGATAAAGGCCAAAATTCCTTAGATACTTGGAGGCCATTAGCTGGCATGTGCCATAAATTAGTGTTTTGTTGACATTTAACATACTTTTTTGAATAATCACAATAGTCTTGGTTGAGGGTGGACCAATAGTAATTGAGGTGAAGGATATGTTTAGCAATTGATAGACCACTAAAGTGTCCCTGACATTTCCTATCATGTGTTTCCTTGATGGTGTGGGAAACTTTATAGATACATAGGCAACAAGGAAGGAGACCATAAAAAAATTTATGTAAAGGATTACCCCTAGTATGGTGTAATGAGATGTACTCTAAAAAAAGTTTCTATAGGAATTTCTAGAGAGGTTGGGAGGAATGGTTCTAGGTTGAGGCAGTTAAAAGTTTGATCATACCAAATGTTGGATGGGGATTCCTACATTACAAATGGTAGGGAGGTCAGATTGGATATAAGAGACTATGGTAAAATGATGAATGGTGACAACTATTTTGGAATTAGAAGGTTGAGAAGGGATATGGGAAGAAAAGTAGGCCATTATATCCATGAATTTCTTAGTAGATCAAGGAACTAATTGGACTAGGTAATGTTTAAATGATGTTAGGATTTTATCAACTAAAAGTTTAAATTTTTTCAAGACATCATTCTTACATTGATAGGATCTATTGACCTAGTTGACCATAAGCTAGGATTCACCAAAAAAATAGATTATCTTAATTTTAAAAGTTAGAGTAGTTTGGAGACCTATCATTAAGGCTTTATACTCAGCCATATTATTGGTGCATTCAAAGTCAAGTTTTAAGGAGAGAGGAATGGGTTCACCATCAAGAGGAATGAGAATAAATATGGCACACACTCTTTATTGTCACTTTGATCCATTGAAGAACATGGCCATCTGGTAGGTTATGACATATTGTTGAAAAAAAAGTCACAATAGACTCATATAGAAATGCAAGAGGAGGTGGTTGGTTGTTTAGTAAAGGAGATTTGACCAATTGGTTTGTAATGACCTACCATTTAATCAACTTATCTTATAGGAATTCAAATTCAAATTCATTTAGGAGCATGACCCACTTAGCCATACACTGAATTTGGTATAGTTTAGAGTGCATGTACTTGAGTAGGTTGGTATTAGTTATGACATAATTTTTATGGTTACGAAGTTAGTGGAGGAGTTTGGTGGCCATGAAGATCAATGCTAAGCATATTTTCTCAATATATGTATACCAATTTTCATATTCTCCAATTCTGCAAATAATTTAGCATATGTCTTGTTCTTTGTGTTGTTCATCTTGGTGAGCCAACATTGCCCCTAGGGAATGGTTAGTGGTAGAGATATATAGGTAAAAGGGGTGGTCATCCTTAGGAGGGGTGAGGATAAGTGGTGACAAATGTACTATTTGAGTGAATAAAAAGACTTTTGATAATCACTATTCCATTTAAAAGAGACATTCTTCTTAAAAAAGTGATGGAAATGTTGGTAATGGTGTAAAAGTTAGGAAATGAATTGATGAATGGATTTAAGTTTTACCTATAGGCTATGGAGTTACTTACGTTTGGTTGGAGGAGGCATGTGAAAAATTACTCTAACTTTAGAAAGGTCTACTTTGATTCTATGAAGAGAGATGATAAATCCAATAAGATTTCTTAAAAGGACCCCAAAAATGCATTTCTTGGGATTAATCAAACATGATAATGGATGAGGCATTCAAATATGATCATAATAATATTCAAGTGATGTTTTCAAAGTTTAGATCTCCTGAGAAGGTCATCCACATAGTCTTCTACAATCTTATGGATCATACCATGGAAGATATAAGTCATGGCATATCGATAGGTTTCCCTAGCATTATTTAACCTAAAAGACATGACTCTATAGCAAAAATTTCCCCAAGGGGTGGTAAAGGTAGTTTTGTGTTGATCTTCAAGAGTAATCAATATCTAATTATAACTCAAAAATCCATCTATAAGAGATAAAATTTCATGGCTAACTATATGGTCAATAAATTGGTCAATGTTAGGTAGAGAAAAGTCATCTTTGGGGTAGGTGAGGTTAAGGTCATGAAAGTCCACATAAATTCCACAACCCCTAATGACTTTGGTGATTGGTATGATATTTAATACCCATTAGGGGTAGTCAATGGGTTGATTGAAGTTTATAGATAGGAGACACTAAAGACATTTTTTTATAAGAATGGATATGTGAGGATTTATGTGTCAAATTTTCTATTTAATAATCTTGGAATCATGATGAGTGATTATGTTATGGGTAACAATGGTGGGGTAAATCCCAGACATATCACTATAAGACCTAGTGAATGCTATACTATGGTCTTGGAGGAAAGTAGAGAACTCCTGAAGTTCCTCAAAATTTAGTGATTGGCCTAATTTAACAAAGTGAAGGTTTTCCAAAGTTCCCAAGTTAATATCTATGGTGGATTCATTTAACATGGTTGAGGCATCAAGAGGAAGGGATTTGTGGATAGAAGAATCCCCCTTAATGAGGCAGGTAAGAATGGAATCATCATGTTGATGTTGGATAGTGTTGATGGTAGGAGAATTATTCTCTACCATTCTAGGGTGCATGAGTGGAAGGATTTTAGTTTTTCCACAATTTTTGTATATGAGAGGTCCCAAATAAATGATATTGACTAGAAAACAAACTTAGGGTAGATAATGTCAAGATATTCAAGTAAAGAAAGTGGTTGGGTTGGTGAGGATGGGATATCTTCTTCCATGATGGAAATAGGTTTAGGTGAATTGTTGGCTGCTTTAGGTGGTTCATACCCAAGGCCAAATGATTCATGATGTTGAAATTTTTTGATATGGGGTAAGTCATTAGCCCTTGTTAATAATGACCAAGGACAAATCATTTCCAAGAACATCTATGAAGATATAACTTAGCAAACTCTATTTTGCTAAGATAAGAAAAGTTAAAGGTAAATAGTTGGATAGATGAAGTAGTGGTAGGGGCTAGAAGTTGTTGATCAAGTCCCCCATAAATGATATTAGTTTTATGGTTTGGAAGCCCAAAGGGGATGATGGTTCCAATGTTAGGGTCATAGGAAGGGTCATGTTTAAGATTCCCATTTTCTTAGTGAGTAGAGAAGGCATATAGGGATAAGAGTTTATAATCTCTAATGGAAATAAATTAAAATGTGTTTTCCTTGGGGTTATTTATAGGAATCTAGGAAGAAGGGATAGATGAGCTAGTAGAAGATTCATCAACATTTGGTGTAGAAGTCTCATGAGTTTTGGTTGGTGGGATTGTGTTATTAGCAGATGGTTGGGAGGTGAATGAAGGATAAAGAAGGATGTAATTAGGTTGATATTTCATATTATAATATGTGAAAGGATAAAGTCAATTTATATAGTCACAACTTGCCCTTTATGCTTAAATTTGACACATTGATATAAAGTGGAAGGGACATAACTCATGGCACGAATACAAAAAAACTAAAATAAAACATTGTATTAGAATCCTCCTTCTATAACATAAAAAAGTTTGAGAATATTATGGGGGCCTACATATATATGGAGGACAACTATGCCCAATGTAGTAGCCATAGTATCATTAAAAGAGTGAAGGACCACTATTATTTTAGACATGATGTTCATGGGTAAGTATAGCTAGTCATAGGCATGGGAGGAGATAATATTGATGTTGGATCCTCCATCAATCATCACCCTTTTGATGTAGATTTAATTAATGTATGTTGTAATGAAGAGGGGGGATCAGAATCCTTTGAATGAATAGAAGATATTTCTAAATTTTTGAAGGTGACAGGTGGGAAGTTCAAAAGGCACCAAAAAATGTGGCTAGAGGTTGAGGATCATTGGGTTGGACCTTCATGAATTGTAAGGCTTATATGAGTGCTTGGTATTGATGGCGAAAGGTAGATACTAACTCATACAAGTTCATTTTTGTTAGAGTTTAGTGAAGTTGATTGAGGATAGCTTTCCAAATAGATATTACATATGGGTTAGTGTAAGGAGGGTTAGATGGGTAGGCACCTAAGATAGATTCCTTGGGTTTTTTTATGATGGAGATGGTGGGGTATTATTGGATTGGGAGTTTGGAGAGGGATAAATCCAAGGGATAGATGCCTTAGCCTTCTTTTTATTCTTTTGTTGTGATTTGGTGACCACATTGATTGTATGGATAACATGAGATGTTTAGGTAGTGGAGTTTTTCAACTCACCTTTATTCTTAGGTGAAGGTGGAGGAGTTGGTAGGTTTTGGGTAAGTATGGTTTTAATTTAGGTTAGTAGGGGTGAAATATGAGGTTCATCTATTAACATATCATCCTCATTGTAAATATGATGGATAAGAGTTTAGAGAGCTTTATAGTTCTCTGTGTCATGGCTAGATGTCCTATAATATATGAAAATAAAATTATCATTGAACCATGATGGTTTAGGATATGAAGGGTCAAAAGGTTTTATGACTGTTAAGGCTAACGAAGAGGTTTTCAAAAAAAATTATAGAATGGTTAAATAGGAATCAACTAAAGGTATTAAAGATTTAATGGTTTATTCTTTAGGTGTTGAGGTAGAAGGTTATTTGGATGTGGGTTTAGTGATTGGTGTCTTAGGTAAGGTGGTATATTTTGATGGTTTTGGTTTAGGAAAGATGGTTCATGAGATGGAGGTAGAATATGGTAAGATAGGTAATTTAGGAATCATCAGTGTAGTGAGGAAAGGTGTCTTAGAAAGAAAGTATGAATGTGTGACCAATAAAGGTGGTGTGGTTTTGGTAAAAATAATGGGCCTCGTGCTCAAGGTAGAGGGATGAGGACCCATAAATGAGGGCAAGTTTGAGGGAGGTAAATTTTGGGGTTATGGGCATTTTGGTTGTTTTGGTTGCCAATTTTTAAGGGGGTTTGGTTACTTGGGTCTTATTTTTAATGGTTAAGCCCTTAGGTGGAGGAGAAGGAATGATTTCTTTACCTATGTCTTGGTTTTTGATAAAAGGTTCCAAAATTAGAGGTTGGGTGGATGAAGTTATCTTATCTTTTGAGATAAATTTCAAAGATGGAGTGGATGGTTCTATGATAGAGGAGGTAGGTGTGTTATCCTCGAATGGAGGTGTGAGTATCGTGGCTTCCTTTATTTGGGTGTCTAAAGGAATAAAAGGTAGTTTCTCCCCTTCCATTAGGGGGATGGGGAAAGACATGGTTGAGATAATTTTTTATTAAATAATGAGTTAATTAGTAACCAAATTAATAGTATGTGCCTCATGGGATGGTTTTTTCTATTTTCATGATAAGTGGTAGAAGGAGCATGATTAGGAAAAGGCTTGTAGAATATATCAAGAGATTGGTTCCATGGTGCATTAGGATTGTCCAACATAAGCTCCCCCTTGTAAATGAGGGATTAGATAAGGTATTTTAAGGTGTTTCACCTATTGATGACATGTCCTATGACTTGATAAAAAGTGTAATGATCATTCTCATTATACTAACCTAGTATGGGGTGAGAAGCATCAAACTGTTGGGTGCTTTAATTGGTGGAAGTTAGATGATATTGGATTTTAGTAACTTTTCAAAAATAGAAGGATAGGGATCCCCAAGTGGAGATAATTGCTTATGATTATTCCAAGTTTGGTTCCTTTGGTTTTAGTTTGAATAATTAGAGGAGTTAGAGGTTTGGTTCCTTAGGTTATGTTGGTTGGTAGATGATGATGGTGCGGCTTTAAAGACAATGGCATTGGTGATTGCTTTGTATTTAGTGTTGGGATTGGTTTGGTTTTTTGGTTTGGAAGAAAATGTTTCATTGGGTTTTTAAGTTGAGTACTTTCTCTTCAAATTTAATCTTCCTTCATTAATGGCTCTATTATCTAGTTTGTGATCCATGGTAAAAGCTTCATCAAAGGTTTGAAATATTTGGACATGAAATGTGGATGAAATATATTTTTCACATGCCTAGGTGAAGATCTCTATAAGCTCAAGATGAGGCAATGAAAAGGAAATTTTGTTGATTAGGCTCCTCAAACAAGCCACAAAATAGGTAATAAATTCATCTTAAAATTATTGAATGGAGTAGAGGTCAGTAATATAAACTTTCTTAAATATATTGATCAAAAAATGATCCAAAAGGTTTTGTAATAATTAGGTGAAAGAGAGGATGGAATGTTTGGGTATGACACTATAACAATCCAATTCTAGTATATATAATGACATAGGAAAGGTACAAAGGATAAGATCATCATTATGGGAAGTAAAGTAGCAAAATGCCTAAATTTTCTTAAATGTTGTTGAGGGTCTTCTTTACTATTAAACATTGAAAATTTTAGAAGTTCTCACTAGGTTGATTAAGGTCTGATGGGGACCAAAGGGTGAATAGGATCATTGTAAATTTGATCATAGGATAAGAGATTATGGGCTCTAGATATGGATGACTCAAGGGTAATCTTCTTGTCCATGATCAACTTCATGAAGTCTGCTTGAGGTTGTTTGGATGCATAGTTATATGGTATGTTTTATTGAGGTTAGGCAATGTGTGAATAGCTACTAGATGGTTGAGATGACTCCATGTATTGAGATATGGTCTTTAGAGGTTCAATAGAAGATATATATTGGTATGTGGATGTTAATGGCTAGGTAGAGGTGGGTGGTTGGATTGTGGGCATATTCCCTTATGGGTTATGAAGATAGAGAAAGGTTGCATGTTGGGTCAGAGTGGTGGTTGGGTTCGTGGTCGATGGAAGGGTGGTGAATCTTGTGATGATTGGTTTTTAACATGTAAGGTATGGACACTACAATGATTAGAAGTGGAGTAGTGTTTGATGGATTGGAGGTAACTAGAGGTAGATAGGTATCTCTATAGGTAGGCACTCATAATGTAGGGAAGTGATTAGTAAAAGGTGTAAAGGTAGTGGTAGTTTGGGTTATTGGGATAGTTTTTATGGAGTTATTAGTTGATGATAACATTTTGGAAACTAAAGGTTGAGTATTTCTTGTGGTAGTTGATCTATTCCCCATGAGGTGAAAAATCATGCCATAAGGTAGATCTATGGGTGGAGTCAAAACTAGGATTTGGTAACAAATGGTTCTTAGGTAGATTTGTAAGGCTTCATGGTTGTTGTTTAGGAAAGGGGAAAATTCTATATCTCTTAGGACTACCCAACTAGGACTTACCAAAGACTGATGAGAGTCTATGGGTTGAAAAATGTGTTCCATAGATAAAGATGTGGAAGTTGGTGATGGTTGATTTGGTGGAGGGTTTGTTCCTTGAGGTACTTTTATTGTTGGTGAGTGAGAACCATATGAAAAGATAAGAAAAATATGATACATTCTCACACCTCAAATAAAGATAAATAAAAATAAAAAAAGTACTCATGGAAAATAATGCATTCAATAAAAGTGTGTTAAATCCTAAGATTTTTTTAATCTCTCATTTGGCTTATTCCTTAGAAAAGTGTGAAGAGGAAATTGGCTTGAATAAGTCCTAAACAAGGTAGTTTATGTTTGGTTTTAGGTTATGTTTAGGAACTAAATGGAAGTATGTATTGGTCTTAGTACATATCTTGGTACTTGGGGCTTACTTTCCTCACATCACAATCCCATAGCCAATGTAGGTGCTTAGCCAATATGTACCAATTTTCAAAGTTTATACTCAACTAGAGAATTGAGTTGGTTATCCCCTTGGTGATTAAATCCAAGCAAGATAACTATAAAAGGCTAAGGTCATCCACTACGTGATGAAATCCTAATTGGGCTTTGTCTCAAGTGTGTTTTAATGTTTTATTGTGTAAGTGGTTTGGTTTATGTAGCATTTGTGAACTAGGATTAATTCATAATGCTTTTAATTAAACTAGGTGAGCTAAAATAAAGCAAGCCATCATTGGATGCACTCAATTTTAACCAAAATAAGTTTTTTTTAAAATTTCTTTGAATGAAGAAAATAATAACTAAAATGAACCTAAATGCAACATGAAAATGAAATCCTAATCCTAGTATGAATTCTCTTTTCTTTCTTTTTATAAATGCAATAAAATTTAATTTTTTGTAAAAAATGAAACTAAAACTTTTTTTTACCTTTTTTTTGTAAATAAAGAAGCTTAATTTTCTAATAATTCAAAAAATGAATTTCACTAATCAATTATAAATGTCCTAAAACATATAACAAGACAATAAAATTCAAGGGTTCCATAGGGCATGTCAAAATGATTATTTCAATTTTTTGTTTTTTCTTAAGTGTGAAAAGAAGAAACTAATTAAGAAAGGTGTGGAGGATAATACCTATTGAATGTTCACATGTTGAATCTAGAATTTTTGATAAATCCTCTTTGACTAGGTAAAAATTACCTTTAATAAGAAAGCACTACAATAATACTTATTGGCTAGATAAAGAATTGGATGGATTTCCTAGTCTGAGATAGATACTAAAAGCGAAAGCTTTCTAGGAGGCTGTCAATCCACCTAGTTTTAACACTTAAATTTGTGAATAAAAAGGATAGATAATTGCATTTAAAACAAAAAAAACTGAAATTAAAAATAATTAAATAATAAAACATAGCTAAATTAAGATAAGAAAGTCAAGTGCTTTTAAATTAATGACTAAATAAAACAACTAATGTTGAAAATTAGTCAAATTAAAGTTATGGTTTTGGTTTGGAAATTTAACAAAAGGATTAAAAAACATTGATTTGGTTGGTTGATAAACGGTTAAGGTAATAAAAGGATAAAGGTTCCAATGGGATAAATGGTTTAATGTTTGATGAGGTAAGAAGGTAAGTAATTAATATGGCAAAGGGGGAAGAGGATAAGGAGGGTAAAAGTGGCAAAGGTATGAATGGATAAAATATTTCAAGGGAGCAAATGGATTGAGATAATGAAATGACCAAGGGAAAAAATGGATAAGTGGGGATGAAGAGATAAAAAATCCAAGGGGATGATAAAATTAAATTAAATTAAAAAATCAAATATTACCTTCCAAGCTTGAAGAAGAATGTTGTTGTTGTTGATGATGTTGTTAAAGATGTCTTGAGGCAATTTTGATAGAGATTATTTTCTTTGAATTCTTTTCCTCTCAGATGTGGATGAACTCAAAAATGATTATCTCCTTCAAATACCTACAACAATATATTAATAACCAAAGACTAACTTCAACCTTAACCTTGGGTGAAGGAGGGGGGTATTTATAGAATTTATCATCAAGAACCAAGCCAAAAAAGGGAATAGTAGAAGTATGGTACCATTTCACATGTGTTACATGAATGAGTCAAAATATGAGGGTGGTGGTATTCCCACATTGATAATGGGTTTCCCATTTTCATTAGTGTGTCTCCCACCTTATACATGAATCTAATTTTGAATGAGAATCATGCACATGGGTTCTAATGAGGCCAGAAACTTTTTATCACCCTTTCTTATCTCCATCCAAGCACTTAAAGAGATGACCCATAAAATGTGGCACCATTTTCCATGTGTGTACATGAATGAGTCAAAATATGTGGGTGGTGGGATTTTCACCTTGATCATGGGTCTCCATTTGGGTTGGTGTGTCTTCCACGTTGCTCATTAGTCTAATTTTGAATGGGAATCATGCACATGGGTCTAAATGAGGATAAAGGACTTTTAACCACCATTTCTTGTGTTTATCTAAGAACTTAAGAAGACACCCCATAGAATGTGACACCATTTTGCATGTGGGTGCATGTATGAGTCAAAATATGATGGTGGTGGGATTCCCATCTTGATCATGGGTCTCCCATTTTGTTTAAAAAGTCAAAATAGCTGGATATGTTACCTTTTATCTTATCACAACGTGATAAAGAGGTGGGTATCTCATTTTTAAGACCATTTTCATGTGTTAAGACAAAATACATGTTGAATAATGGCACCTTAAGGGTAAATTCACCATTTTTCAATGGGAGAGACTTGTGATGCTTAAATGAGTTGATTAAGTACCTTGGGAAAGGGTCCCAGGTGGGGTATTATGTCCACATCAAGCCACCTCACTTATAATCCATGTCACTTACAAAATCACTTTATATATCACCTTTTATTTCACTTGTCATGTCACATGCCATGTCATCATAAATAGTGATAATTGATCCCACATTGAATAGAACTTTTAAATAATAATTTTGAATAGTACTATGAAAATAGGATAATAGTGATTTGGTTAGGTTAAGAGGGGTTGTTTATGGGTTAAGAAGATTTAGGTGGTCTTTAGGGGGTCTTGAGGCATTTAGTCATCAAAAATTGTAAGTGTGTAGTATGGGTGGAAAACCAACACGTGACCAACATGGAGAAGAGTAAATGAGGTAAGTTTTATTTTAATTGGATTATACCCTACATCATTACACATAAGTATGGATCAATAGCTTATCATTTTTCCTCTCTCGAAGGTAAACCATAACATGAGTCTCCTTACATTTTGCATTTGCATCCATTTTTCTACTAAAAAGGATCAAGCTCACTCCTTTTGTCTAACTTAAGCTCATCCCTTGATTATGAGATTTTAACCTTCACCCATATTTCTCCTATCAATTTTAGGATAATTTATTATAGCATATAACCATGTGATTAACCATCACAATCATAGCATAATCCTAAATGTGGGTACCATAACTCTATCCATAGCATGGTTCTCATGGATACTTTTCATCTCTAACAAGATGGAATCCCATTGTCATTATCTCTCAAAAACCACAACTTTTCACATCATTAACATTCTTGTGTTAAAATTTTGCCTTCATAAAGGTAAACCTTTGAACCTAATTAGACTTGTCCATGTCTAAAAACATTCCATCCAAAAACATTTTGGCACGCTCGATGGGAACCTTCAGTTTTCTTGGGTTCTTAGATGTTTTAGAAAATTTAAAATTGCATTAGTGAAATTCATTTATTTTAGTTCTTAGAAAATTAAGATTCTTCTTTACAAAATAAAAAAAATTAGTTACTATTTTTAGAAAATTAAATTTTACTACATATCTAAAAAAAAAGAAGGATTAAGATTGCATTTTCATATTACATTTAGGTACATATTATTTTTTATTGTCTTCATTAAAATTTTAAAAAATATATTTTGGTTAAAATTGAGTGCATCCATTGACTGCTTGCTTGATTTTAGCTCACCTAGTTTAATTAAAAGCATTATGAATTAATCATAATTCATAAATATTACACAAACCAAACCACTTACACACTAAAAAAATCAAAAAACACTTGAGACAAGGTCCAACTAAGATTTCATCATCTAGTGGATCACCTTACCCTTTCTTGGTTATCTTAATTAGATTTAATCATCGAGATGATAACGAACTTAGTTCTTTAGCTAAGTATAAACTCTATAAATTGGTACATATTGGCTAAGTACCCACACTGGCTATGGGATTATGATGTGAGGGGATAAATCCCCAAGTACTAGACCACGTAATCAGACCAATACATACTTTTATTGAGTTATTAAACATGACCCAAAACCAAAGATAGACTACCTTGTTTATGACCTATTCAATCCAGTTTCCTCTTCATACTTCTCCAAGGCATAAGCAAAAAGAGAGATTAACAAGAATCCTAGGATTTAATGCACTCTTAGTGAATGCATTATTTAACTTGAGTCTTTTTATCTATATTTTTTTGAGGTGTGAGAATGTATCATCCTTTTATTACCTTCTCATATGGTTCACTCACCAACAACAAAAAGACCTCAAAGAACAAAACCCAACACCAAATCAACCATCACCAACTTCCACCTCTTCATCCATGAAACACATATGAGTTAGTCTCTACCTCATACAGCACCATCAAACACTTATATAAGCCTTGTAATCCATCAAGGTCTAACCCAATGACCCTAAACCTCTAGTTGCCTTTATTTGGGCCCTTTGAACTTTCAACTTTGTCACCTTCAAAGATTTAAAAATACCTTCTATTCATCTAAAAGATCCTAATCCCTCTCCTGATTAAAACATACATTAATTAAACCCAAATCAAAAGGGTGATTATTGATGGAGGAGATATCATAATTATTATCTCCTCCCATGCATATGACCAGGTATACTTACCCATGAACATCATGTCTAAAAGTAAAATGGTCCTTCATTCTTTCAATGATACCATGGCTACTACCTTGGGTACAATTTTCCTCCATATCATTTTAGGGCCCCATAACATTTTCAAAATGTTTTTGTGTTATATAAGGAGGATTCCAATACAATTTTTTACCTAGGTACCCTAAGATTCATGCAATGAGTTGTATCCCTTTCACCTTACATCAATGTGTCAAATTTAAGCATGAAGGGTAAGTTATGACTATCCAATCTGACCCTAGTCCTTTCACATCTAGAAATATGACATATCAACCTAATGACATCCTCTTTCCTCCTTCATCCACCTCAGAACCATCTGATAATGACATAACCCCACCGACCAAAACCCATGACACTTCTAAACCAAATGTTGATGAATCTTGTACTAGCTCATCTATCCATTCTTCCTAAATTCCTATAGAGAACCCCATGGAAGACACATTATAATGTTTTTCCCTCAGGGAATATAAACTCTTAGGCTTGGATTCCTTCTTTACTCCCTAAGATTATGGGAATCTCAAACATGACCCTTCTTATGACCCTAACATTGGAACCACCATCCGCTTTGGGCTCCCTAACCATGAAACTAATTTTATTTATTAGGGACATGATCAACCAACTTTAGCCCCTACCACGAGTTCATCTATCCAACTATTTACCTCTAACTTTTTCTATCTTAGCAAATTAGAGTTCGCTAAGTTGTATCTTCATAGATGTTCTTAGAAAAGGTTTGGCCTTGGTCACTATGAACAAAGGGCCTCATGAGTTACCCCATATAAAAACTTTACAACCTCATGAGTCATTTGTCCTTGGGTATAAACCACCTAAATAATCCACCAATTCACTCAAACCCATTGCCATTATGGAGGAAGACATCCCATCCTCAACAACCCAATCACTTTCATCACTTGAAGATCCTAACATCACCCCCCTAACTTTTTTTTCTATTCAATACCATTATTTTGATCCCTCTCATATACTAAAAGGGTGGCCAAACCAAAGTACTTCCAATCATACACCCTAAAATGGTAGATAATGATTCTCTTACCATCAAAACCATCCAACATCAAGAGGATGATTCTATTCTTACCTACCTCAATTTGGGGAATTATTATATCCATGAATCCCTTCCTCTTGAGTCATTAACTATGTTTAATGAACCCACTATGGATATCAATTTGGGCACTCTAGACAATCCTCACATTTTCAAATTGGGCCAATCACTGAATGCTAAAGAAATTCAAAACTTGTCCTCTTTCCTCCAAGACCACATCATAATATTCACTTGGTATTATAGTTTTATGCCTATGATTGAACCCACCTTACTACCCATAACATATTCATTCATCATGATGCCAAGCTTGTTAAACAAAAACTTCAACTCATGCATCCTCGCATAGCCCTTCTCATCAAAGAAGAGCTTCAACATCTCATATCTATAAACTTCATTCAAGCCATTGACTACCACTAATCATTCTCAAATATCATACCTATCAACAAAGTCACTAGGGGTCTATGTATTTGTGTGGACATTCATGACCTTAACCTCACCTACCCCAAGGATGACTTTCCTCTATCTAGAATTGACCATCTTGTTGATCTTACAACTAGCCATGAGATGTTATCTCTCATAGATGGGTTTTTAGGTTATAATCAGATCTTGATTACTCTTCAAGATTAGTATGAAAATACCTCTACCACCCTTTAGGGAAATTTTTTCTATATATTTATGCCTTTTGGGTTAAATAAACCTAGAGTAACCTACCAATGTGTCATGATTTATATATTCCATTATATCATCCATAAGATTGAAGAAGACTATGTGAATGGCCTTCTATAGAAATACAAACTTTGAAAAGATCACTTAACTATTATTATGATTATATTTAAATGCCTTATCCATTATCATGTTCACCTTAATCTTAAGAAATGCATTTTTAGGTACCTTTTAGGAAAGATTCTTTAATTTATCATCTCTCTTCATGGAATTAAAGTAGACCCTACTAAAGTTAGATCAATTTTGGACATGTCTCCTCTAATTAACCTTAAGCAGCTCCATATCTTGAAGGGAAAATTTTAATCCATTTACCATTTCATTTCCCAACTTTTAAATCAGTATCAACCTTTCCATCATCTTCTTAAAAAGGATGTCTCTTTTAAATGGAATAGTGATTATTAAAAGGCCTTTGATTAACTCAAATAATACCTTTTGTCACCACCTATCCTCACTCCTGCTAATGATAACCACCCTTTTTACCTATATATCTCTACCATCGACCATTACTTAGCGGTAATGCTGGCTCACCAAGATGAAAAACATAAAGAGCAAGCCATATACTATATTATTTACACACTTTTTATAATATGAGACTGGATATACATATATCAAGAAACTCTACTTAGTATTGACCTTCATGGCCATCAAACCTTGCCACTAAATTATTAATAATAGAACCTTTATCATCACTAATACTAACCAACTCAAGTACATGCACTCTAAACCATACAAAAATTAGTGTATGGCTAAGTGGATTATACTCCTAACTAAATTTGACCTTCAATTCCTCTACCAGAAGTTGATTAAAGGGTAGGTCATTATGGACCAATTGGCCAAAGGTCCTTTACCAAATAACAAACCACATCCTATTGCCTTAAAACATGAGTCTATCATGACTCTTTTTAAATAAAATTGTATAACCTACCAAATGACCATGTTCTTTGATGGCTCAAAGTGCTAATAAGGAGGGGGTGCTAGATTTATTCTCATTCCTCTAGATGGTAAACCCCTTCCTCTCTCCTTTAAACTTAAATTTTAATGCACTAATAATATGGATGAGTATGAATCCCTACTGATAGGTCTTTGAACTACTATAACCTTGGGAATTAAGACAATCCATGTCTTTGGTGATTCCCAATGTAAGTTCAATCAGGTTAATGGATCCTATCAATATAAGAATAATGTGTTATAAAAATATAAACTTTTATTTGACAAATTCTTAACATCATTTGAAGATTACTTGGTCAAAGATATTCCCCAATATACCAAGAAAGAATGGGTGTTAATTTCCCCAATGATATCAAGGCCCCATTGAGAGAATGGCCAAAAGTCCTTAGATACCTAGAGGTTATTGGCTAGCACATGATGTAAATTAGCATATTGTTGATATTTAACATAATTTTTCACATAATCACAATAGTCTTGGTTAAGGGTGGGCCAATAGTATCCAAGGTGAAGGATACATTTAGTGACCACTAAGATGTTAAATTTTCCCCCATATATCCCATTATGTGTTTCCTTTATCTCATGGGAAGGTTCATGGTTACATAGGCAATGAAGGAGATTGTTGAAACCATGTTTGTAATGGATTCCCCCTAATATGGTATAACAAGAGGTACTTTGAACAAAGTCTCTTCAATAATTCCTAAAGAGGTTGGAAGGAATGATGCCTAAGTTGAGGTATTTAAGATTTTGGTCATACCAAATGTTAGGTGGGGATTCCTCCAAGCTACAAATTGAAGGGAGATCAGATTGGTTATAAGAGGGTGTGGTAATGTTTTACTCAAATTTTCTCCTCATTTCTTAATTTGAAAGTAGAAGTAAAACTATAATAAAATGAGGAAACTAAAATTTTTAATGACTAAATATACTAATCAACCAACCCAACCACCTTTCTTTAATCCATTGTTAAATTTCCAAACCAAAACCATAGCCTTATCATGTTTAATTTTTTCTTTTTCTTAAGTGTGAAAAAAAGAAACTAGTTAAGAAGGGTGTGTAGAAGAATACCTATTGAATGCACGTATTTTAAATATATACTTTATGATAAATCCTCTTTTCCTACGGAATAATTACCTGCAATAAGAAAACACTACCACAAAACATGTTGGTTAGATAAGTATTTGGGTGGATTGCCTAGCGTGAGCTAGATCATAGAAGCAAAATCTTTCTAAAAGGCTATCAATCCACCTTATTTTAACACTTAAGTTTATGAATAAAAAGGAAAGATACCTGTATTTAAAATATCAAATAATTAAAATTAAAAAAATTAAATAATAAAAAATAACTAAATTAATACAAGAAAGTCAAGTGATTTTGAGACAAAGACTAAATAGAGCAAATAATGCTGAAAATTAGTCAAGACAAGGCTATGGTTTTGGTTTCGAAATTCAACAAGGGATTAAAGAAAGGTGGTTTTGTTGGTTGATAAATGGTTAAGGTAATAAAAAGGTAAATATTCAAATGGGATAAGTATTTTAATGGTTGATGAGGTAAGAAGGTAAGTAGTTAAGATGGAAAAAGTGGAAGAGGATAAGGAGGATAAAAGTGGCAAAGGTGTGAATGTATATAAGATGGCAAGGGAGCAAATGGATTGAGATAATGAAATTAAAAAGGGAGAAAATGTATAAATGCAGATGAATAGATTAGAAATACAAGGAGATGTTAATATAAAATTGAAGGAAAAAAAAAAAATGTTTCCTTCTAAGCTTGAAGAAGAATGTTGTTGTTGAAGATGTCTTGAGGCAATTTCAGTAGAGCTTTATTGCTTTGAATTATTTTACTCCAAGATGTGGATGACCTATAAAATGATGAACCCATAAAGATAATTGAAATAAGATGTTAATAACCAAAGACTAACTTCCAACTTAACCTTCATTGAAGAAGAGGGGGGGTATTTATAGCATTTATTATCAAGAACCATGTCAAAAGAGGGAGTAGTAGAAGTATGGCACCATTTTTAATGTGGTGCATGAATGAGTCAAAACATAAGGGTGGTGGGATTCCAACCTTGATAATGGGTCTCCCATTTAGGTTGGTATGTCTCCCACCTTACACATTAGTCTAATTTTGAATGGGAATCATGCACATGGGTGTAAATGAGGTTAAAAGAATTTTCACCACCCTTTCATGTCTTCATCCCCCACAAATTGTGGTGCCATATTCCATATGGGTGCATGAATAAGTCAAAATATGAGGGTTTTGTGATTCCCACCTTTAACATGTGTCTCATATTTGGGTTGGTGTGTCTCCCACCTTGCATACGAGTCTAATTTTGAATGGAAATCATGCACATGGGTTTAAATGAGGCTAAAAGACTTTTCACTACCCTTTCTTATCTTCATCCAAGAACTTAAAGAGATACCCCATAAAATTTGGTGCCATTTTATATGTGGGTGAATTAATGAGTCAAAATATGAGGGTGATGGGATTCCCACCTTGATCATGGGTCTCCTATTTGGGTTAAAAAGTCAAAAAATGGGTGGATATAGTGCCCTTTATATTTTCTAAAGCACTAAAGAGGTGGGTATCCCATTTTGAAGTCAAATTTCATGTGTGAAGATAAAATACATATTTAATTATTGCCCTTTAAGTGTAAATTCACCATATTTCAAGGGTATACCCTTATGTTGCTTAAATAAGGTCATTAAGCAACTTGGGAAAGGGTCTTAGGTGGGGTATGATGTCCTACATCAAGCCACCTCACTTATAGGCCATGTCACTTACATTATCACCTCCCAAATCACCTTACACATCACTTTACATGTCACATTCTATGTCAATTTCCATGTCACTTGCCATGTCATCATTAATAATGAAAATGAGTCCCACAATGAATAGTGATAGTGAATAGTAAATTTGAGTAGTACCTTCAAATAGTATTTTTGAATAGTATTATGTGAATATGAGAATAGTGAATGGGTTAGGTTGAGAGGGTTTGGTTAAGTTTTAAGTAGGTTTAAGGGATCTTTAGGGGGTCCTAAAGAATTTTGTCATCAATAACTATAAGTGTGAAATATTTTAATGTCTATAATAAGATCTAGCCTCACAATCTAGATTTTTTGGTCTAAGTATAAGTACCCCAATCCTTATAGACCAATCCAATATTAGTCTAGGTTTGAAGGATATCCAAATAGTATACTTTAGTTAGGTATAATTTAGGTTGCTAATAGTTTTGGCACAGCTAGTGGGACATAGATGCAGCCTTTGGATTATTTATTTGTATCATTTTGGTCTTTAAAAGTAGTTTTAATCACTCATATGGTCATCATGTATGAAGTAAATGGAAGATATTATTCACATTTCAATTATTTTCAAGTGTTTTCTAGGCTATGGAATCATATGTAGAAGATTTTGGTCATTCATCTCCTTATGAAGAACCCTATTTACCATCCTAATTCCAATATGATATCCATTTATATCATGCTCACCCATATCATCCCTACATTAACCCATATAAGAGTTATGATCAAAAGTATGGTGGTCCATACCAACCCTATAATGAACCTTCTTATTCTCAATATGAGTCACATCATTTTCAAGATCATCCTCCTTAAAAAAATTGCTAACGCTCTTTTCCTTCCCAACCACCCTTTCAAGACATAATTATTTTTATTATGAGTTAGAGGAGATGAAGAGGATAAACCAAATGATTACTGAAGGAATATTATCCTATAGACAAGAAAAATCAAGTAAACAATCTCAGAAGTCACTACCTCCTAATATTCCATGCCAAAATCACTGGATTTCAATAGCATCTTATAAGGAAGTTATTCATTTTATGCCATAGGATACATTATCTTCAATAGAAGAGTCCCTTGAATACAAATTTCTAACTTGGAATCAAATGTAGTAGTCAAACATAAGCCCAAATGTTGAAATCAAAGACAAGATTGAAGTCATTCAATCCTCACCCCTCACTCTTCAAGAGCCTAAGACTTTTCCCCCATGGATGTATATGCAAGGACAAATTAGATAAAAAGAGGAGGTTATGGTGGTCAAAGTTGAGTCAACCCATGAGCAAAATCAAGCATCTAATATATCACCATTAGATTTATCTCATCTTCTTGATTATTTTTAGGGGTCTACCATTCCACTCTTTGAGAAATATCCCCTCCTTTATCAGGTAAGTAAATAATATCCAACTAAAGTGTTATAAAATGAGAGTGAATTAAGTGATCAAGAATAAGAAAACATCACTTGAACACCACTTGGCAAGGATAGGCATGATTCAATCTTAAAAAATGAAAAAAAGGATGAGTTGTAAGAGGTTTCACTTAAGCAAGAGAAAGATGTTTCTTAGGAACTTATAGAATTTATCAAGGATGAGGTAAAAATAACTCTTTATCTATGAGGTAACCATTAATACAAATCACATAAAACCATCGTTGTTGTTGAGAACATTCCTCAAGTTGGTGATCATTATCAGTAGTTATACCATGAGTTCTTGAGTGATATTGAAGAGCTCAAAATGGTATATTTGATTGATGGAGTAGGATAGAAGATTGGATCTTCACATAAATTTTCCACTAATGTTTTATGTCTTCAAGAATGAATTTCTATTCGAGAGACACCAAGGCAAGATGAGTTGGAGCTTGATTAGAAAGATGAAATGACTTTCTCTACTAAAGATGAAGATGAAAAAAGTGCATTATATCAAGAACCTTCATGTGAATCCATCAAAAGGTTGGAAATGTGTGATAAACATGATTTATCATAATAAAATGGTAAGGATGTTAATGAATGCCATGTATTTTCAATTGATTATGAAGAAATGGCCTTTTGGGATGATTTGGAGGGATTTTATTCAAATATTGAGGATGATCTTGTAAGCAACACTACTAAAAATACTCATCAAGAAGATACTAATGACATTTTCTATCATGATTTTAAGAAGTTGAATAGCTTGAAAAACCACTACCTCAAATGGAACATAATGAAGACATCAATCTAATCATTCAATTAACTTTCCAATATAATCATTATATGAGAATGTGAAAAACCACCATCATCCCAAGAATGAGGAAGAATTAGAATTGTTGATGCAATAAAGATGGACATGGGAGGAGTATCATTGGGTCCTGGACTCATAGAAACAATCCATGCACTTGTGAATGGAACTAAAAGGCCCAACTACTTCTCCATGAGGCCATGAATGTGATAATACTCCTAGTTATATAAGAAACTATCAAGGTATGACAATAATAATTAAAGTTAACATGGAAGTTAATCAAGTTTTCCATTTGATCCTTGAGGAAAGATTTTGACTTTAAGTTAGTTATTTTATTTTTTTGTCATGTTTCAATAAACACAAGCAATAGTCTACACCTTCTTGTTATTTTATTTCCTTAGGTTAAGTTGTGTTTACTTATTAGCTTATTTGTTATTGTTTGTGTTGTTTATGTTGTGTATTATTATTTTTAAGTAAAAAAGAGGTGTCAAAAATTTCAAAATTGTATTTGGAAAGCAAGAGAGTCATTAATTTATGTTGTCATGTTTTAGACTATCATTACCATATAAAATTCAATCACTTCTCTTGACTAGTAGGCTAGTCAACCCCTGTGAGTCACCAAAAATGTTGGAAATTTATCCTAAAAAGGCTAAATGACAACCCACACCACTAAAAAAATTCATGTCTTAGTTTTCCTGGCCCTTAGATGATGTATTTGATCATCAAAATGTCTATGATTGTCATATCAAGGGATTAAGTTTAAAATGTCCTATCATGGTCTCTCAGTTTCAACTTATTATGAGTTTTTTATGATTTTATTTACAAAATTCAATTATGAAATGGATTATAAGCTTAAAGGTGTGTTGAAGACATTAAATATTTTTTGGGACCTAAGTAAAGCTCTGAGGTACTTTTCATAACATTTAGGGATTATTATCCTTGTAAAACCTTGTATTTTAACTCAAAAGTGAAGTTTTTGACTTTGAAAACATAAAATTATACCTTAAAAAACATAAAATATTTAATAATATTTTTAAACAATCTCATATTCTCTAAATTTCCTTAGTTCAATGTTTTATTCTTTTAAAATAACTCTTCATGCAAGTTGAATCTTAGAAAAGGCCTATAATGACCTCACACGTGTGAATTTTGGCCAATTATAGTTTTAAAAATACATAAAAATTATTATAAAATGATATTTTACTCATGGTATTAATTTTATTACCCTAAATTTATGCTTCAAGGCTTTACTTTTGGAAAATATGCAATAAAGAGCCACTTCCATGTATTTTTCATGCAAGAATACATATTGTACATAATTTTACATACAATTGTGGACACAATATTGAATATGAGGACATGTAAGGTGGTAAATAATAAATTAATGGTAAAAATTCTTCATATAAGCCCAAAATCGGTTCTCTCCATCCATATAGCTTCTTTGCACATAGTGAGAGCCCTTCAGGTTTATAGGTGGTATGGCCATGAGAGAGAAAATCAAGCTCTAAAATTATGGACAAAGAAAGGAGACTCAAATAGGTTCCATATATGACAAGTGGTTCTCAATTTTTTCCTATTTGATTCATTAACCATCCTTTTGAACTCAAGGCACTCACTATGTCTACTTCATCCAACAAGGCAATCAAATTTTTTAGTTTTCTCTTCATCTGAGCATCATAACCAAAAAAAACAAGTTTTTGGAGTTTCTAAGTAGAATGAACAACTTTTATATTTAATTATTAAATTTATTTCCAAACATGTGAGGGTAATATAGATATAGATAAGGTACAAAATTCAAATATGTATTCTATAGTTAGTAAAGAGAGATTGTATAGTTCAAGAGAGAGAGAATTTCAAGATTTGTTGGAATATTATTTTCAAGGGTTTATTTAATTCATTTATTCTTCATTAAAGTTTTTAAAATATCCCTCAAAGTCCTATATCTTAATCACCCTTCATCATCCTTCAAGTCTCTTCATGGAGTCATTTTTTAGCATATGTTAAGGAAAGTTAGCATATGTTGAGGTTTTAGTAGACTCCTAGGTTCCCATTTTAGCACAAAATACCTCCTTAAAAGGTCTCTAAATTGATATATCTTGTAGAAGGTATGATTAATACTTCTTAATACCATGAATATGGTCTTGAAATACACTTCTCGTATTATTTTCACTTCCATTATGTTTCATTCCATCTCATTATCTTCTCACCACTTTCCTTCATTGCATAAGCCTATCTCTTCACTCCATTCTTAGTTTCATGGTTTCCCATCTTCTATTCACATCATATTACCTTATATTCACCTCCATCTCGTTAATTCCTTGTAAATAATGAGTTATATATTGTGGAAGCATCATGGTCATTTAAATATGGTATTCAAACCATATAACCCTACTAAGATTGAGTGAATATCCACCTATAGTCAATAAAAAGCATAGTCAAGAGTTTTCATGGAAGTACAAAGGAAGGTAAGACTAAAAGATACATCATTGAATTTATTTATTCAAACTCTCCACTCAAATTATAATGGATGAAATATATTTCCACTAATACTATTTTTTTAACCTTCTTAAGGTATAAAACCCAAACACAATCTGTACACTCAACATAGAGTCTCCACCAACAACCATGCTAAGAAAGGTGAGATCAAGGATGTAGACAAGCATAAGAAATTATGTGTAAAAAAGAATTGAAATTATTGAATAAATTTAAGTAATCAAGGTGGGAAAATTATATTAAAATGATAATATGTCTATTGTTCAAGTTCAAAACTTATAAACTATTCAAAATCCATACAAAGGCCAATTTTTGATCACATTCAAGTATACAAGAAGGAAAATCATATTTTCAAGAGGTGAAGAAATAGTATGGACATGACAAATTTATAAATTAAAGCACATTTTTTGGCTAAAATATAACGTTGAAGTTAATAAAACTTATTTTAGGTCATTTTTTCATGTTAATCACTTCCTATAATAGGGTTTATGAAGGTTTTTAAAGTGTACAATCTTGAATCACATCAACATTGTCAAGAAATTGTTGTTATACCTTTAGGTTCAATGAGATTATTCACAAGGTTTAGATTTACATGTAATGGTTTTAAAACTTATATCAATTCATGAAATTGAAATTGTGTAATTACATAACCATTTACCTTAACAATGTCCACCTACAACCTTCTCAAAAACATAGGCCTATCTTCAAGTTGCAAGGGAATGAGATAAGACTGATATAATCATAGAGTTTCATGTAATAGAAAGTTTCATAGGGGAAATGGAGATATTAACTCATCAATACATTAATATGGTTTCCCAAATAAATATACACTCAAGTTTAAACATTGAAATGACCACCTATAACCATACTAGGTGGTCGATTCCATTAATACATCCATATACTCTCAAAGAGAAAATCAAGACCATTTAGGTTAAGGAGAAGACTTATGATGTTACCTATGATTTAAAATGAAAAATTTACATCTTTAAACCTCCATAAATATTATTATATCCATGATAGATTCTAATAACTCATAAAAATATAGTACATAGGCCTTTGTATATATTAAAGATTACAAGAAGCCTAATATGCCCTTGAAGAGAAAATATACCAAAGAAAGATGTGAGAGGAAGGTTTAAAACAAATTTTGAGGTATTAAAGTGCCAATTTATGGTAAAATTATTCTCAGTCACCTATTTTTACTCCAACTAACAACTACAATAGTATTGGCATAGGCAATTTCTTTGGAAACTTATGAAGAGAAATGGTCTTTTGATAAAACATATAAGGTTGGAAAAGTGACTAGTGGAGGCTATGTAGAATAGAAAAAAGGTTTTATATGGCATAATAAAAACCTATAAATAATTATTATAACAAGATACAGTCCTTTATAATGAAAACATAGTCATTTTCATGTTAAAACATAGTCCTACCTACACACAATCAATATTGGAAGGTAATTTTGATAAATTTTAAGGTTTTTGAGGCATATACAAGTGTTATAAAGACTCAAAATTTGGTAAAAATGGTATTTATAAATTTTTAAATCCTATAATTTCATCATAAATATAATACAAATAGTGTAAGTTCTCATTATTCTATCATAGACAGACCCCAGTCAGGTAAGCAGTCATAGAGGAAACTAGATGCAAATTTGGAAAGTTTTGAAGAGAAACAAAGGGTTTAAACTTTATGATATAGTTTTAAAGGCTGAGAAAAGGTGATAAGAGTTTATTAATATGTTATGGGAGAGTATATTTCATTAATTTTTTCAAGACATAATTCCCTTAAGGGCTAGCATATGTAAATAAGCATTTAGACTATACTAGTTATGGTTTCATCGATGTGAACTAAGCAATGTTTCAAAGCATAAGATAGCTATTATAAGGTAAGGAGAGATGAGAATGGAAAGGTAAAATATTTTTATAAGATGAATTTCTTAGTTTAATCATGGAAGAGCATCAAACCCAACCTAGGGATTAAGAAGTTATGACTATTTATAAACCCTAGGGTAGAGACGTAAAGAGAGTATATAGCTTTAAGAGGATGAAGACTCAGATTGAGGATGATTATCACCATGAGTACATATGTTTTAGTTGTAAAAATTCTTAAATATAATATTTTAGGATAAATTACATTCATACCCATAACTTATACAAAAACACATGCATACAATCATTCTTACAAGCATAGTCTTAAGTGACCATGAAGCCCAAGTGAAACTTGAGAAATAAAAAGAAGTTTCAGGGATGGAAATGAATGGGAAATAATTTTTTTTAACCCCCATATAATCCTACAAGTAAATCATATATTCAACACTCAAATTTGACCAATTAAGACTACAAACCAGTTTTAGGCCTAGAAGGTTTGTATCATACGAAGTCACTTGCAGAATCTATCAAGATAATATGAATTGATGAAGATGTTTAACGGGATGTTTTAGGTCCCATGAATATGTTTTAAAGTAGGGAAAAATAATAGAAAGGTCAAATTTTTCCTTTAGAGCAAATGTAAACTATGCAGTCTAAAACACTCATTCAAACCACTTGTTTCAATGCTCATATCTTTCACCACATGAGGATTTTGACCAAATGATTTTAGTATGACTTGAGAACCCCTATGAGCTTATAATACATGAATTATTGAGGTTTATTGAGGAACTAAGGTTTATTAACCAATGCTAAGAGTATAAGAATTTCTATAATGCATTTAGAACCCTATAAAAAACTTCATTACATACGTATCTTTACACACCTTTTACATGGGAACCAAAGCTTCTCAAAAAAGTTGAAGGGGTATATGGACTAAAGATCCATGGTAATAAGTTTTGGTGTGAAGGTCCATATTTTATGAAACATCATTAATAATTTTCACCTACAAAACCCTCCCAAACTATCCTACAAACCAATTTTGATAAAGTTAGAGTTTCTTACAATCAAGACCCCATGAATCACCATATAAACTCTTTAAACATGAAATAAACTCAACTAAGTAATTTTACATGGTACTGTGATGTATGAAATTATATAGACATAGTATAAAATAGAGGTACATAGTATTTTAATGGATTCTAATCCATGGAGAGTGATTTTTTTCACCTATTCTTCCTCATAAATCCATAAAATTCTCAAAACCATGCTTGCAAATGCCCCTATTGGTATTTTCAAAATAGCCAGTCTACATAAATTTAAGACAAGCTAACCTAGTCAACTAGTTTAACTAATTTACATATGATTCTTACACAAGAGGACATATTTCATGGTGTGAGGCATTTTTTTAGGTCTCAAACTCAATTTTAAATAGGTTTCTAAGGTTTCATATAGGTCTTTTAGATACATCATGTGTAAGAAGATAGGTTAGTAATCTTAATTGCCCTAGTAGACCTATTTAGACAATCAATTGAAGTTCAAAATGGTATAGAAAGATGTTGATAAGAACTAATGTGGATTGATCATACTTCATGACTAGTCTTCAATGGAAATAAATGTATGATAGGGCTAAAAAATTAGTTAAATAGTCATTAAGTGGAATTTCCATGCATAATTGGTCTCAACATCATTCACATGCTTAACTAGTCCATTACCATGAGTTAACTAATATAAAGTGATAATCAATGCATGTTCTACATATTAATTAAATAATGAGTTTATCCTGACTTAAGTTATATACTAAAAGGAAGGAGAGGAATTTATATGCCCACAATGGCCCACCACATTATTTCCAATGACAAATATGTCATACAAGGCATCAAACATGGAGAGATCTTATAAAAGACTATTTATAACAAGTTATAGCTTAGTTGTACTTGATTTAATGATTATATGTCTTATTATTATCTCATCTACACAATTTTATTGGATTGTTCTTTTCTCCTACTATATATTCAAGATTTTAGGCCTACTTTTAGGATCCCTCTCTTGGGCATGATGAAACTCTACCAACATTAAGCATTGTAAATCTATTGAGATATTAAAAATGACTATTTTAGATTCCTTGATATAGATTTTGTGTGGTTATGTTAGTTTTATTTACACATATGGTAGTATTTTCTCCCTTAACAAGTCCTAATCTCACCTAGTTACTAGTATATCATCTTATACATGTCATATACAGTGTCTGATGTTGATTAACTAAGTTCAAAGTGGTATTATTGACTAGTTAATGAATTAAATCAGGCCTTCCATCATTTCCCTCATGTTTTGATCACTATATGGAACCTTTATGTGAAACAATATTTGCATAGGGGTCCCTGTAAATTATAGGATTTAGTCATTTTGATTACTTAGTGTTTATAAAGCTCAAATTGAGTAGATGAACTAGAAATATAAGTGTATCATCATTAGTAAAATAGGATTTCCCTTTTAGTTTCCTTTTAAATATTTTCACCCCCAAAATAAAAATTAGGTTTTATTAATAAAATTTTATTTGATACATCAAAGGATCTAGCCTTACAATATAGTGGTTTGGTTTATGTATAGGTACTTCACTACCTATAGACCAATCTAATGTTAGTCTAGGTTTGAAGGAGATTTGAGAAATCTACTTTAGTAAGGTGAAAATTGGGTTTATAATAGTTGGAATTACTATGTAAATATAAAAAATAGGGGTAAAGGAAACATCCTCTATTTTTGGAGTGACTAGAGGTGTTTGTGTGATAACAGTGAGAGAAACTAAATCAAATGAACCTACAAAAGAAAGGGGAATACAATAATAAATTAGGGAAGAAGGTATTGAAAGTTGAGGTTCCTTACCTAACTGGTCCTAATTAATAAATTATTTCCCTTTGTCACATATGAGGTTAAAGGCCATTACTCTTTATAATTCCTCTTCTTCATCTAGAATATGTTCTACTACTATTTCTTGTTGAACTAAAGATGTGCCTACTAGTGGTTCATAAAAAAATGGCTTCCTTAGGAGTGCAGGAGCCCTTGGCTCCCTCTTGTATCATATTGTATCTTTCTTAGCTAGGGAGGAGGATTTTTAGGTTGGGAAAGAAGCAACCTCTTCACCTATAGATTCCTACATAGGATATTGAATTGGGTGATCTTGGATTTTTGAAATAGCATATTCTAATAAAATTAAATCCTCTTATGCTCTTTCATGATCAGTTTGAATCACACCAAGCTCTACCTTAATAAACTTAAATACTTATGGAAATTTTTGAGAAATCTTACCTTGTTCCTTTATTGGTTTTAAGGGTTTATTGACCCTAAAGTCTAAATCATTCCATCCTCTAGGGGGTGTAAGCCTTGTGTGCATATCTTAAACCAAAATTGAAGGTTATCTTTGAATTATTTTCCAATGTTCCTTGCTAATCCCCATATTTTTTGGCATTTACATGACTTGGGCATCATATTTTTCATTCAATAATAATAAATCATGGTCATAAGGAATGTGCTAGTATGGAATACTAAAGATCTTGATATGTTTCTAAATTCAACCATGAGGGTCCTAATCTCTATAAGGAATGATGGCCAATGAATAATTATTATTTTTACTACCAACCTCCCCAAAAAAAATTCTCATTATATAACACTTTAATCCTATTAACATAAGGCATGTGTAGAATGTGATTTTATTTTTATTTAATATATCTTCTACACTCCACCAAATATAGAATGCAATCTCTTTCTCTACAAGTTTACTAGGCAAGTAATTAGGGAGGCATAATGGGTTGACCTTATTACTAGTGACCATAGTCAGTGTAGAATCTAGTTATAGCCAATATTCACCCCAAGATGCTAATGTATCTACTATATTTTTTGATATCCTATATAATGGGGCCTCGTGGATAGATTTTCATACTTGAGAATATACATCTTATGCAATATGGGTGATATGTTTTGTGTATGAATATATGTGCATGAATGAATAATAATTTCATATGTGATTATTTTTGTAGTTATAAGTTTAGATCCAAAGTGATCCATAATACTTAAATACATCTACCATTATAATATTAAGGAGGAATGACATCATATAGAAATGACCTGCTAAAATAGACTATTTATCTTTGTGTATGATTTATTCCCTTAGCCAAATACTGATAATTTCCCCTAAGTGAAAAGTCATTTTAGAGATCATTATCATTTATATAAGTGATACCCAATATAGGTGGAGAAAATTTATGCTTGGGATACTATATAGCTTATTTAAAAGGGCCATCCTGACATTGACCCTCATTTTGAATTTGTTGATAGGAACTAGGTCTTTTCCATTCAGGGCAATAAAATCCCTAGGAAGAAGTCATTTGATATGAGTTTTATCAATAAAATTATTCTTATTACATGTTACCACCCTATTCCTGTTGTATATAGCATATAGAATGGGAAAATATAAATATCTTTGTAAAATATCATATATTACCTTGATATAAAAAAAGTTTCACAATAGGTTGATACATGACATAACTTCAGGCTTAGATGTTATAAAGTGTAATCCATATCTTTTTAGAGAGATTAGGTTTATAACAAATTAGATCTACATTGGTAATAGATATTCTTAATTGGAAAATGTGTTAACAACATCAATGACATCCTATATGTATGAATACTTGTCATACTAGTCATTGAAGGTAGTATAGGGAAACATACTATCTATATATTCAATAGAGTCTTTAATGGAAAACTGAGATGGTGGCATTACTCATCTAAACACCCAAGATGATGAAGCCATTTCCTATCGATTGGTTTACTCAAATTTAGTTTACTATAATTTTAAAACTTCTTTATGTTGGTCACCTTTTTGCATCTGAGGCATAGGTGGCTAGGGATTATTCATAGATTAATAATTGATCTTGTAATCTACTTGTGATCAATGAGAAAAATAATAGAAACAAGTCATTGATATAGCTTTTTTAATCAATTTTAGTTCATCTTATTTTAATGCCCAATGTTCATAAACTTGATTTACTTATACAATTCAAACCTTATTATCTTATTCAGTGGGAAAGCCATGTCTTTGAATTTTTTAACAAGTGCTATGAAGTAATTCCATATTTTTTGATAAGTCTAGTGGTATTTTGGTAGTCGAGAATTAGGTTTATTGTTGGGACAAAAAAATAACTCTCATAAATTTAAGGATCCAAACACAAACCTTGATGAAATTTTTTGATGAATAAAATCTTGAACAAATTCTTTAACCACAAAATCTATTGAAGGAGTTCTAAATAAAAATAGCTATGAATCTAAGGCTTCAAACATAAAACTCATGTAAAATGTCTGATGAACAAACCAATAACATAAATCTTGAAGATTTAGTCTTGACCACAAAAGCTAAAGAATAGAAATGTAGAATAGATTAACTAAGCATAAAAGGAAATAAGTAAATTATGAACAAAATATCTGATGATGAAATTTTTAACATAAGAATTTATGAATCATAAAGTTTCTAAAATTTCAAACTTGTGATAAAAAAACCCAAAAGGTCAAGTCCTTCAAGGTGAAAATAAAACTTGAATGAATATAAAACTCCTATAAGACATTAATAAGTTAGTTTAAAGTGTAAATCACCATTGTTTTTACTTATAAGTGTTGAGATTATTTAGTAATCTATAAAACTTCCACAGAATGAAGAAGAAAATTAAAAAAACATAGGATAAATAAAAACCAAAGTGGGTCCCTATTATTTTTAAAGAATAGGGGAATGTTGGGGTACAATAAGACCCTCAAAATAATGAAGGATAATATTTATGGCTTTTTTGTTCCCACCTAGGGTAAGATAAAAAATATTATTGTTCCCATATTAATAAAAGTTAAATTTTGTGTCTTGAGTAACAACATGGATATACATGCATTGAGGCTTTATATTGAGAAATGATAGATTTATAGAAGTATCAAGTGCATTTTTGAGGATAAAGGAGAAAATTAAGAGCAGAATAGGGTATGAAGTGTATAAATAATGAAAACATAGGGAAAAACAATATAAAAAGTTATATTAAAATTATGTTTCTACATGTTAAAATAGATTCTTCCATGAGTCTTTTTCATAAAAAATTTATAGTGTTACTTTAGAGCTAATATATTCAAATAATGTACTAGGAAATCAAAAGTTGTAGTGATAGAAGAATATCAAGTATTATCATAAATATTTATCCAACATACATGGTTTTAGATGTGCTAATGAAAGTAATCAACATTATGCTTTTATTGTAAATTCCTAAGGAGAAGATATATTGTATTATGGTTTAAGGTTGGGGAATTTCTTTTATTATTTTACACTAAAAAGCAATTATACTGTGGTTTAATTTTATTCATTGATGAGATGAAGATTAATATAATTTGTTACTCATTGGTGCTAACACCAAATGCAAAATGTAAGAATATAGTCACAATTAAAAGAGTATTTTTGATTGGGTAGGTTAAATTTAACCCATTAATCAACAAGATGGAGGGAGAGTATTTCATGAAATTGAGTGGTGTAAATTTATTATCACTATTCATATTTCATAATTTAAAATGAGTTATTTGTTAGGGTAGTGACATGCACATAATCTATGAGGAAAATGGGTCATAAAGTGATGATAGTAATTAATACTAAATAATTATATATAGAAATCTATTGATAGGTTATAATATCATTTGATATGACACATATAGGTGTGTTGATTTACCACACACTATTAATTTCAAAAAATTAATCTTTGTCATACATTAGGATAATTATATTCATAAAAAATGGAAATTACGAAGAATATTATTCAACACATCATTTATTTTTATAAGATTAATCTCATTTGTCTTAAATGATAGCCATTGGTACAAAATAATTATTCTAGATAACTAATCTCCATGTTGTCAATAAGATTTATAAGAGTTTATATAAAAATGTACCAACAATCACCATTGATTCTTAATAATATGTTTTAATCTTTTTATCTCCAATATAATATAATTAGATTCAAATGAAATACAATATTGCATATTGTACATTATTTTAAATCTTATGAGGATGGACCAAGTCCCTCCATTACTATAATGGAGATGCATATCAATAAACCATAGGAAAATAATGGATTAATGAGAATTGTTAATATTATATAGTTAATATCCATATAATATTAATTATTCAAAAAATAGGGTAAGAAACATCAACAAAACCTCCACAAAAATTATGGTGACTGATCATATTTAAATTAAATCTCATTCATTTATCTTTCCCAATATGCATTAATGATCATTGTCTTGTTCGTAATAAGATAATCACATATATTAAAAATATTCATTAATATAAAATTATTGAACTATTTATTCCCTTTAAGGAACAATGAAATAACTTAATAA
>JARHVA010004914.1:345000-487500 GCA_037957365.1 Torreya grandis | reverse complement strand
TCATGATGAAGATAACCAAATGTTGGTAAATTATGACTCACCATGAATCTATCTACTATGTTGAAAATATTTAGGGTATGGATTGATCATAAGCATTGAGGATGTTATAAAGGTATATGGTAACCTAATTTGGGTCTTTGTAATGTTATAAGGTCTTTTAATATGTATTTAAGTGATATCCATTTGAATCCTCTACTGTAAGTCATATATATTTCTTTAAAAGGGGTGTATGACCATAATTTGATGTTATTTAATCTCAAAATGACACTAATAACACAACATACATCATTAAAATCCTCCATTAATCCCATAATGTCATGATAAAACCATTTTATATGTTAAAGATGTCTTTTCTCAAGTCAAAGACATTTATTTGCCATGAGATAGTCCCCACACATGTGAAAATATGTCTCTTTGCTTCCCAAACCATACCATGTGTTTCTAAATATTTTCTGACCCCTATTTTCCCTTTTCCTTCCTACTAATAATGATTCATGGTCTAAGACCATGAGAAAATATAGGAAATTTTTAAACTATAGGAGTTTTTAGACAAGTACAAATATGTACAATATAAATTTGGTTATATGGAGTCAAGGGTATACAAAGGGATTTCAAAAAAAGCATAAAATGAAGTAATTTAGGTGTTATATAGCCAAAAGAGCCAAAAACTAACCTCTTTCCTCTATCATGCTCTTTGGTATCATTGTAGATCCCTTTAGGTTTATGAACAGTCCAAATAGGATAAAGAAGGTGAGGGTCCAAGCTATTGGAAAAAGGAAGGGATTAAAATTGCCTTCCAATCCTAGTAATTGGTTTAAAAATTAGTCCTCTATGATTTATGAACAAACACTAAGTTAAGCAATTTGGGTTACTTTCCTCTTTTGTATAAGGCCAAAAAAGGGAATGGTTTCAATGCATTATTGGATTTTATGATCAAACTAGTGATTATTCATGTCTTCTTCAGTCCTATAAGTTCCTTCAATTTCATCCTCCACCCATATTTCACATGTGTGAGAATATAATATCAAGAAACATCTAAGCTATCACTATCTGTAAACTACAAGCACATTTTATTGGTGAAAAGGGATATTTAGTGCATATGTCTAAGAATGGATAGTGTTTTAAGATTTAATAATGGTGTCTCAAAGTTTTTTATATTTAAATAGTTAAATTTGAATGGGTAGATGCACCTCTAACTCTATAAAACTATGATTTTAAATTAGACTACTTACATGTTTGGGCTTTGCTGCAAGGAAGGACAGTGTGTTGCATGATAATGGCTTAAAGATCATTATAACATAGTGAAAGTCAGTAGAGGAGTGTTGTATGTATATGAAAATTTCCTTATTTTAAGATATTCAAACCTCATTATATCCTCAAAGGGTAAGAAACTACCAAATATTACTCCAATACCTTCACAATCTTGTTTAGTAGAAACTAAGGTTGTTTAGTAGAAGTTAAGGTATTCAAAGAGTCTAAGGTATCCATTTCTCAGTACACATGCCTCATAAATGACCAAAAAGTGTTTTTATATATTTATTATTTTATTGGATATGCCTAGAGTCTTTTTATATCATCTTAGGTATGATTCAATAGCCCAATTCAAGCCCTCAAAGAACCCCTATCATTTGATAGTCTCATCACTATCAACTCACCCCATAATAAGCTCTGAGTTCTAATTTTAAAGATCCATTTAACCTTATAACCATCACTCATAGGTTTGATCTCTCTACCCAATCCCAAGGCATAAAATCAAGGTCTAAATACCTCACAAGGATATCAAGTGTCATTAGTAATATGAGAAAATGGACCTATGCAATCTTAAAACCTGTTGAGTGAGCTTAATCATCACCTATAGGAAATAACTTAGATCAACCCTTTAAATCCTTATAAAAACATTATATGCATATGAGTCTAAAATATATTTAAGAACCATGGATTGTGAATATATATGTCTTAAAGGGTTGGATTTGGATTCAAGTAATACCACTAAGGTCTCAAACATGACATGAGAACACAAGTTTACTATGAAACCTGATTTAAATCTCTCATGATAATCAATGCATCTATGTTATTTACCTATAAGATTGTAAATAGTTTATCCTTAATATGGAGCATGAGATGGTATATGCACATAATGAGAGAACTCAAACAAAGAAGGAAATCAAAACATATATGTCATGTCACCTAGGAAAAGGAAAACTATAGGAGTGCAAAAATGAACTAATTTAAACACATATAGTTAGTCAGGGTTACCTAATCAATGAGGGTGACAAACTAAAGTTAATTATAAAGTAAATAAAATGTAAAAGAGGAGTCTAAAGGTGATGAGGACATATTTAAACCCCTTAATATTTTACATTATGGTGACCCTAAATAAGAAAGTTACATGGTCTGAGCTAGGTATCCATGACATACCGACCTTAGTATGTGATTGTGTATACAAGTGTTGTTGGAAAAGTTTGGAAGGAAAGTAATCAAGGATATAATAAAAAATTGGAAACATGTCAATTTTGTCATGGATAAATAATTATAATGGGGTAAAATAGGCTAATTAGATATTCATCTCTGATTGTTGTAAGAATTTGTATAGGATAGTGATGGTCAAAGTAAGTTTAAGACAAAGAAGGGTTTACATGATGTCTAAGCAAATAAGAATAAGTTTAGAATATGGAGAATGGACTCTGGATTATGCTATGATAGCTTTGAGGTTACATATGCATCTATAGGTGAATTGAAGTTCCAAAAACCTAATATGAGCCTTTAAGTCCTAAAGCCACCATGAACCCTCAAGACCCCAAATTAAATTTAAGGGTAGATCCAAACCTCCAATTAGACTTAAGGTAATGTGTAAGTGTATAAATATGTTTTAGAATATGAAAGAGGTGTTTGAAGTATGGGAATGCTAAGGAATATTCTAATTAGTCTTCATACCTTCTCAAGCTCCATTGCCTTAATTAGACATGTTAATTCATCACTTTCAACACTTATATATTTCATCACAGAGGGAATTAGACCTAGGTATTTTATGGATATTTGGGCACCCCTATGGACAAGATATACATGGAGGAAAAAATGGGATTTAGGGCCCCAACACTATGAATAAATGTTATTACCCTAACTTGTACAAACTACCTATCAAGGAGCTTTGAGCACACCATAGTTTATTCATATATCCACATACATTATGCATGGGACCAAGGGATATTCAAGAAATTTTAAGGGGTCTATAGGCTAAATGTTCATGCAAAAAAGTTTTATTTTAGAGGTTCATATTCTATGAACCATTATTAAGATGGTGGACCTCCAAAACCCTCCTTAAACCCTATTTTAAACACAATGAAGCAACACATATAAATGAATTTAAATGAGCTAATTAGGCCATGAAATATTCCTAATATTCTTGCCAAGTCCCCTAAAGACCCAAATGCTAAACTAGTTGGCACATGGAAGGTATGTATTATACAGATCAGGCCTAAGATGGATACTCTAAGTCTATATGTGAGAAGTTAAGAAGGATATTAATATCCCATATGTTTATAAAGAGGGAGAGGTACCATAAGATCTAAAATAATTATACATTCTCCACCTATAGGACACTTCATGCCTAGTAACCACTTGCGAAGAAGCCTAGGTGCCTAAATAAAAGATTGTATGCACACAATAGGGGGTAAATGGTTTACTCAAGATAATATAGATTATTTGAGGACCTTAATGAGTGAATTTAATGTTATTAAAAGTGGATAAGTTATTCATAAATATATCTTAAGGTTAAAACTCAAAAACCCTACATTCAAATATGTTTATCTAGTACATTCCTCAAGAGAATTCCACTTAAAATCTAGAGTTTAAAATGTAATAATATTAGATGATATATCAAACCACCATGGAGTTGTTTATCATATTATTTTATGTGTGTTTCAAAATTTTTTCTACATGGGAAACGTCACAATTGGTCATTTTGGATTGAAAGTGGCTTAAGACTACTCAAAATGCACATTTCTTAGTCAATGGGCAACTTGGCAAGCTCATAATTGTATAGAATAATTACATGGGGAGTTAATTACTTTATGAGAGTTGAGGGGACTTATCTATAAGATATTAGTTGCATTATTTTAGAGTTAAAGTCTTAATCTTTATGAACCACTGCTAAGAGTCTTAAATCCCTTAAGCCTCCCTAGAACCCTAATAAGGACTCAATTGGGAAGATCTTGGAGATAATGAATACAAATGCATTGAGATAACCTAGTAAACACTTAGATCACACAATCCACTTAGAAGATAGCTTAGTTAAGGTACTAATCTATATGAAAAATATATGAACACCCCAATAAACTCTATATTTTGTAAGGTTTTGGGTTTCTTAAGTTACAGAGGTTATGAAAAGTGGAAAATCAATGGGGGAGGTAGTATGAAATGTCTTATAGATTTTAAAATCATAAAATGTTCATAACTCTAATTAAAAACACTCCAATAATTCCTCACCAAATAGGTAGTATTGGATTACAAGAAGGAGGTGATTTAGTCATCTAAGTGAGGTAGGATTTTATGTGTGAGATGCTTGAAAATCCAAATTATTGGTATAATAGGTTGGTTCACATGTAAAACAAGCTCACTCAATTAGTTAAATGTGTTATTGATCTCTCATATCCATTCAAAAAGATTACTTAGGTAAGAGACTAAACTATTTATCTAGCAGGCCCACCTAACCAACAAAATGAGGATGTTCATGGGTGTAAAATGCCAATATAGAGTTAATGTACCATCATGAAACATCTATAAGTATATCCTAAGTTGATTAATCTCACATCCATGGCCATTAAGGAGGGTTAATTAGTTATTTTAACACAGTTAACTACAAGGAAGAGCTAGTCACTAGATGCTTCACGGAGAAGGCCTAATTGAACCCTTTCAATGTGGGTCCTATCCACTATCCCCTATATGTGGTGGGTGGAATGGGGAGCCAACTCCAATTCCAAGCTTACTGTATATCCCATGAGTAGGAGGACAAAAATATTTCTCATTAACCCATCTATGACTATGGTGATGGGTTCCCATATAGATAGATGGAGCAGAACAGATGCCCAACTAATATAGGGAGAGTAAATTAACAAAGAGTGGCATGAATAAGATCCTCATGGGTCAAAAATGGATTAAAATAGACTCCAACACCCAAATATTCTCATTTAAGACACAAATCAACCTAGGTAATTCATGGAATAGTGTGAAGGCTACTTGTAACTACCAATTAAATGTATGGTCATCATTCATAACCCATTCATGGTCTCCCTATTTTATATTATATTTTATCCTTGTCTATTTAGGCCTTAAGGGCATTGTAACCATCTCATAATTGGGTGTAATGAAACAATACGAAATTGTATCTTGAGAACCTCTAAAATTAATAAAAAAGGACTAATTAAAGTCTTGTTTACTAACATTATTGTGTTATGGTCTATGGATTTGTAGAAATTGTGATTTTTATCCCATTTTTAGGTCCTCTCCTTAACTTATATTCTATATTGTCATCCTATTCATGTCATGTGATATGTTATAATTTTGATAGCTATGTTGAAGAGTGAGCTAGTTGAGAGTGTCTCAAACAAACCTATTTTCCATTACCTTCAGGTTGTAAGCATTCACCATGGACTTCACATGAAACACTTATGTATAAAAACTCATTAATAATCTTATTTAAATCATAGTTCTTTACTTGATCCATAAAGTATGATTAAAGATCAATTAATACTAGATAGGTCAATATTGGTACATCACCATCTTTAGAGTAGGTTTACTTTTCATGTTTTCACTCTATCTATTTTCACCCCAAACATTAGTAAATCTTATAAATTGAGCTCAAGTTGATGTAATAAGGGAGATATCCCCATAAATTAGAGGTTTGGTCCTCCTATAGGTCACCTATACCCTTTAGACCAATCCCATGTTACCCAAGCTTGGAGAGAACTAAACCATCTTCTCCTAAGGGTGTATCTTGGAGTGTCAATTTTTTTGGAATGTACATTGGGACAAACATTTAAGTGATTTGGATTATTTAATTTTAGACTTGGGTGACATTAGAGACCTTCAAACATTTCATTGGTAGATTTGTACTCAAGTTTCATATAAAAAGTGGTAGAAGTATCTTCATCAAAAGGTAAAGAAGATAATTTTATTGATTTATTATTGGGATTTTATAGGAGAAATAGATATTTTAGTTTTAATAATAATCCTAGATCCCCTAACTCTCCTAATTCTTCTCAACCAAACACTACTACAAACCCTACACCTCTAATAGCTAGGCCTGGACATCAAGCCTTTATGCCCTTCAATGGTGGTAACCCCTTAAATATGAATAAGTTTGACATACCTACTACTACCCTTAAAATTATTCCTTATTTCATAAGATAAAAATCAATCACCCCTATGGAACATATTACATATATAGCCAATTTATGCTCAGTTCATAATGTGATGTAAGAGAATGTGGCTATGAGACTATTTGCCACCTCCTTGAAGTGTAAGGCACTATATTGGTATATGGGTTTAAAAATTACATCCATTAATACTTCGGATGAATCAAGGGAATATTTGTGAAAAAAAATTTAGAATAGGACTGACCATCTATATTTAGTAGAGTATCTTACCATAATTAAAAGGGTTACCCTAGAGTTTATGGTAGATTTAAACTATAGGTTTCAAAAAACCAAGGATAGGATCCCCATAGTTTTCAAGCCCACTCAAAATTATGCATCATGGTACTACATAATATCCTTAAATTCTAATTTTGGGTTCACGATGTAGTCTATGGGGGGAACCACTATACCAAATGCTTATGAGGTTGCCATAAGGTCAAAAAATTATCTAATCCAAGTAAGAAAGCTTACCCCAAGAAACCTAATTCATTTAATCCTATAAATTCATCCCTTTATTCCTAAAATTTCTCCTTTACCAACACCAACCAATAATGATTAGATATATGCCAATAAATTAGACAAATTAGGAAAGATTGAAGGGTTGTTCAAGGCCCAAAATAACAAGATAGTGGTCTTGGAGAGGCAACAAATTCCACCCCATAGACATTTTAAATCACCTTACTATGACCATATCATCACTACTAATATAATATACCTACCTATCATCCTAATCAACAAGTTCAATGGAAGATCACTTTGGGAGGGCCCTATAATAGCTATAACCCCAATTTTATTAGTACTTTTAGATCACTAGTTATAAATTATAGAAACTATGCTCAAGAGGGTTAATGGCTTGAATAATGGGGGTAGCCTCATTATATGTCAATGGATCCAAGTTTTGATGTTTTCCAATCTTATTTCATGAATCAAAACCAAGATCCTCTGACACATGACAATCAGGCTCCTATGCAACACAAGGAAGGTCCTCCTATGACACATGGAGACACTCCCTTCATGACTCAAGTTGAGATGCCAAATAAAAAAGTACAAGTGGAAGTAATTCACCATATAAAGTTACCTTTTTTAACTTCCAATAAGGAGATAATTCCTTTGAATAAGTGATATCTAATTAGGGTGGAAATGTATCCAAGGAAAAAAATTCAATTGCAAGTCATTAAAAGGCTAAGAAAAGGGCAGTTGGTGATGGTTTAGGAATTGAAAGAGTAGTCTCTCAAACATCTCAAAAACCTCAAGGGAATTATATTTGTGATGCATATATTAAGACATTATAAACTCAATAAGTTCAATATGGGAGAGGGAAGAATCATAGAGGTCCTTTCATACCTCAATTCACATAAACTTCAACTGATGTTGTTGTTACCAAGTTAGAGTCAAAGGATTCAACCACTCACATTAGCATTGTGGATTAGATGAAGAAGTACCATGTTATTATACCAATTTGGGACACCTTGATTATTCTAGGGAAAAAGTATCTCCTTCAAGAAAATCTTTCCAAACTCCATGTGTTGGACAAGCAGGTAGAAAATGTGGGTGTAATTCTAACCAATTCCAATCAACCTCATGAGTATTAAGAACCCAAGGTAATCAAACCCCCTCCCTTATATCTCTATCTGAACATAGGTGATTCCCTATTACATAACTACATGATAGATAGTGGGGATGTCACTTTTGCCATGCCTAAATCTATAGAAGATAAATTGGTGATAAAATATTAACCTAATGCAAAATGGGGTTTTATAGTTAGATGGGTTTCCTAAAAATACTATTGATGTCCTTAAATATCTAAAATCATCTTCGTTAATTTTCCAAATTTCACTATATCTCAATATGTAGTAGTAGTTGAGTTCCCTCCCTATTTTTCCTTATGCTTGTTTATGGATTTCACTACTAAAATAGGGGTTTATCTCTCTTTTAATTAATATTATATGGTTTTTAAGAATAGGTATGGGACAAAGGTTTCCATAAGGTCTGAACCTATCTCTAGGTTCTAATTAGATACCTACATGACTAACTTATAAAATGTCAATTGTATTATCCTAGATGAGGATGACCACCCTAATGATCAAGAACCCATTGACCTACTTGAAGGAATATCAAAGTTTCTCCATAATGAATGGGAAACAAAGAATTATGGATATGATCCATACAGAATCATTAAAGAGGCAGGTTTGGATGTGTGTTGAATGCATGAAAAAGGGGATACCATACCAAGTCTCATTATCCCAATCAAAGATCATGAAAGAGTATAAAACTTGTTATTTGATATATATAGACACAAGAATGGAAGTGGGGTAGGTGTCATGCTTGTCTACCTTCCAAATAAATTTAATTTTCTACCTTGAGGTTTCAATTTAGTTTCATTTCCAATACAACATAATATGAAGCCCTCATCCATTGGTTGTAATGAAAAATAAATAGAGGCATAAAGATCCTAAAATCCATGGGAGATAGTCAGTTGGTAGTGTATTAGATGAGAGGTAAAATTGTAGTTAATAATTCACTCTTGAAGGCGTACAAACTTAAGTTTTGGGACCTCTTATAGGACTTTAAAGCCTTTGACATTCACTCCATTCCTAAGGAGGTCAATCAACATGTAGACTAATTAGCATTCATTGGAGCATAATATGAAATACCAAGTGGGGTCAAAGACATTAAAGAGAAGTCCCAAATAAAGTTTTTATGTACAAATTATATCCCTAATAATGAGGTGAGCTAGAAAGTGTTTGAAAATGATAATTAAATTGCATGCTTCTTGAAGCAGGAAGTAGAATTTGGCTCAAAGAATCAAGGTAGATTGTAACATCAATATGGGGACCATATTGTCTATTTGAGGACAAATATGTTACCTAAGGGTTTGGTGACATTATAAATCATATTACATGAATATTAATAGCTAATTAATGATAAGATAATCATATACACTAAAGAAGAGCACTATGAAAAGGTTGTCATATTCAAAGATATGTTGTTCAAATTAGGAAAGGTGAACACCGAGGAGGAGAAAACAACCTTTAAAACATTATGCTAATAATTTGAAAATATTTTTTATTTGGAATGTCATTATTTTAAGGGGTTTGACCCTAATTTATCTCAACATACCATAGGTTTGGAGTCAGTTGATAAGCTTGTAAGATAAAAGCAAAGATCGATCAACCCCAAAATTGATATATTAATGAAGGAGTTGAAAATTTTCATTAAATACATCATATTTACCATCAAAAACTTTTCATGGGTAGAAAATATTTTTCCTATAAAGGATAATAATGGGGAGATAAGGTTGTTTGTGGACTTCATATATCTCAACAACATGTCACTAAGATATTACTATCATCTACCATCTATGTATTAGATTATTCAAATAGTTTTAGGTTCACAAAGGTTATATTTTATTTATGGATACTCGAGGTAAAATTAGGTGTTAGTGAGGGAGGATGATCAATACAAGACTACCTTCAAAACTAAGTGGGGTACTTATGACTACAAGAAGATGCCCTCTGAACTATCTAATACATGGGATACCTTCTAGAGGGCAACGGATATAACCTTCTAAGGGATCATAAATGAGATGGTACTAATCTAATTTAATGAAATGAATATATTCTCCAGGGACCCTAAGGATCACTTAACACATTTGAGGTTGGTGTTTGATAAGTGTAAGCAGTTTGGAGTCACTTTAAACCAAAAAAAATGTATCTTTACAATCCATGAGGAAAACAATTTACAGCATGTTGTGTAAAAATATGGACTCTCTATTGTTCCTAAAAGGAGATATACATTCCTTGCATTATCAATACCAAAAAAAATAATGGAATGTAAAGTTTCTTGGGAAAAATTAACTTCATCATAAGGTTCATACCTAGATTTATAGAATCGGTGAAGCCTCTAACTCACATGCTTAAGAAACATAAGGAGTTATCATACTCTGAGGAAGGTAAGATAAGTTTTGAGGCCATCAAGCATGTTAATAAGGGAATTTTTGAGGCCATCAATCATGATATTTACCAAACTCCCACCCTCCTCAACCATGATTTTACAAATAACTTATTCATGTATGACTTATCTATAAGTGACACTAGTTTAGCCATGATTTTGAAAAAAAATAGTGAAGGACTTGAATAACCTATAGACTTATTTAGCCAAGCATTAGATGGGTATGAAGAGAGTTATAGATTTTTTTTTAACATGTACTTTTAGTCATGAAAGGTCTAAAAGAATTTAGACACATGGTGTCCAATAATAAAATCTTTAACATGGTAGTGCACCCTAGTATCAAATATTTCATCCTTAATAGAGACTTAAATAAAAAGAGAGATGGTTAAGTGATCAAGTACATAGAGTATGAAATATATTTTAAGGTTACCAAGTTTGTTAGGGGTAAGGGAATATGTGAACACCTTTAAATAGATGCAAAGTAAGAGAAGGAAGTGGTTTGGGTTATCCAAGATAATCAACAAGTAATTGTAACTGCATCTCCTTCTAGCTAGAACCAAGATATGGTGAAATTAATCCAAATAGGAGAATTTCCTATAGGATCAAATATAAAAATAAATACGTAATTCAGACAGAAATGCATTACTTATATTTTGTTTGATGAGGTAATCTTAAATAAAGACCTTAAAAGCATGCTTTTGAGGTGTGTGGAGACTAATCAAATTGATAAGATTTTAGGATAGTTTTATGATGGCCCAGTAAGAGGGAAATTTGCATTTAAGGCCACATAATCAAAGATAATAATAGAAAGATATTTTTGTCCAAATTTATTTAGGGACTCTTATTATTGGTTTAGTAGGTTCAAAAAATGTGTTATGTTCATAGGCAATCAAAGACTAGATACATTGCCTCTAAAGCCTATTCAAATTGAGTAGCCCTTCATGAAATGGACCCGACTTTTTAGGTATGATTCATCCCCAATCTAGTGATGAAAATAAGTGGATTTTTACTACTAATAATTAATTTTATAGGTAGGTGGAGGTAGATTCACTTAAGGAATCAAATGAGAACTCAGTTGTAGAGCTCTAAAATAGCCTAATGACCAGATTTGGGGTCCCCTCCACCATCATATAAGATAATTAATTAGCCTTCACTAGTGAAGTAGTGAAAATGTGAGGAATGGGATATGAACCATGGTATCTATCTAATTTCTTCAATTAATTACTATCCATAGGGAAATGGACTAGTAGATTCCACCAACAATAATCTGATTAGGATCATAAAAAAATAATGAAGGACAAGTAAAGGGAGTGACCTACCAAGCTAAGGACTATCTTAAAGGCATATATGATTACTCCCAAGAGGTCTACTAGTCACTCACCATATATTATTGTTTATGGAAAAGAATCAATACTTCCCATATCACTTGAACTACCATCCTTGTAACTTACACACTAGCTTAATCTCATGGAGAGTGATATAATAGAGGTTAGGATGAATCAGTTGAGGGAGATGTAAGAGTAAAGGGATGATGTTATTAACTCCATATTGTCTAACTAAGATCAATTTAAAATATCACATAACAAGAGAGCCTCCTCAAATACCTTTTAACAAGGTGACATTATACCTAAGTGTAATGAGGGCCATGCCATGCTAGTTAAACATTTAAAATATGATAGTCTTTGGAGTGGGCCATATGTCATTACCATCTCTAAAGAGAATAATAGATTCTAGTTATCCAAAATAAGTGGTGAATAACACCCTATGCATGTCAATGGGATGTTACTCAATTATTGTTTCTAGAATCACAAAGCTATCTTATACATAATAGTTATTTTCCTTCTTCTAAGTGTTCTAACATATGATTTACTAGTTTTTTGTTTGTTTTTATTGATTTATAGTGTGTGTCCTTGTTATGTTTATTTTACCTTATTGTGTGTCTATTAACAACCTAGATATCAACTTGTTAAAGGTTGATTACTCAATATCTCCTTCATAGTTAGACTAACATTAGAATGGTTTAAGTGTGGGATACCTACACTTAGACCATATCTCTAATTTTGATGAGGCTATCTCTTCTAATGTATAACTTATGCTCTTCTTACTAAACAACTATGCATTTTGGATGAAAAGGGTTAAAATGAAACTAAAATGTAATCCTTATTCTAATATTGGTGATACACTTGTATTTTTTGTTCATCCACTCTATTTGACATCATAAAAAATTGATAAATAATGAAAATAACTAAATCTAGAACTTGAAATGACTCCTATGGAATAATATTTCAAATAAAGGTTCATCAAGTAACCAAATCACGAGGGAAATTATGGAATAAGCATGATTGAAGGAACTAACCAGTCAATATATACCCACTTTTAGCTTAGTCAAATGACATCCAAAACTATATGCGACCTACATAAGATAACATACTAGTAACTATGATAAATTAGGACCTACCAAGTGAGAAATTACTACCACATGTGTAGATCAAACCAATATTACATACTATACCAGAATAAAGGAATCTAAAAATAGTCATTTTATTCATCTCAAAAGGTTACAAAACTCAATATTGGTAGAGTTTAATCATGCCCCAAAAGAGGGATCCTAAAAAATGGCTTGAAAGCCTGAATATATAGCAAATAAAAAAAACTTGCCAAAGTGGCATAGAGGTGAGAAGGAGAAGTCAACTAGATATTAACTCAAGTCAAATTTGAGTTACAATTTATAAATAATAGTCTTTCTACACATATTATTGAGTTTGGTGTCTTGCATGATGATTGGATGAAATTTTAATGATCATGGCATTTGAAAAAAAAAACATGGACCCATTTGACTTCTATAATCTCCTTTCCAAACATTTTATTCCATCATTTATATAGATAACTGATGTGAAGTGAGTTCACTCATGAGTTAGAAGTTAATATGAGTTGTGCATGTAATTCTACAAGTTGAAGACTAGTTATCTCATCCAAAGGTCTAGATAAACATTAATATGGCATTAAATACTAGATTTTAATGATGTGAAGTAGATGAAGATGCATGAAAACTCTAGATTAGCTCTTATTACCAAATTTCTATGCCATTCTATTTACTTGATTGATTAGATAGGCCTACTAGGCCAAAATAGACATATTAGCCTAAGTTTTATGCTTGGTGGCCATTATACCATATAAAAAACCTTGAAAAAATAAAAAAAGGATGAGTTAAATACATACAAAAATTCCTCATATCATGAATCTAGTCCTCCTTGGCTTGAAACATCTATAAATTAGTCAAATAGGTTGATTAGGTAGCTTTTTCCTTCATTTCATTTAGAGTGTCTATTTTGTATTTGCTCCTAAGGACACTTTAAGGAATATTTATGACAAAATTATGATTTTAGGATGAATAACAGGTTCAAAACTTTGGTCTCCATGTATTGGATTTCATTTATACATCCTTGTACCTCATCATTTTTTATTTTTCTCTCAAAAACATATTTTCTACCAAATACATACAAGATCCATACAACTAATGGCCATGTGAATCTCTCTCTAATATTATAATTCATGATTACAAGTGATATTAAAGAGTTTTCAATGATTTAGGATGCATAATTCTTTAGATATCTACAAATAGGTCTGATAGTGGGGTTTTTTAAGGGTTTAAGAGTACTTTAGGCTCTTAACAATTGTTAATAAATATTGGGACATGAAACTATGAACCAATACCACAAAATATTAGTTTATTATTCCCTTAAACTACCTCTAATTCCTCATCTTCCCATTCAAAAGCTATGTACCAGGGTCAACATGTGATATCTCATCTTAGGGTGGAAAACATGCTTTTCAAGCATTATATGGTACTCCTTGGACAATATGATAAATTTTATTTCCTCCCCATGTCTCAAATTTATCATTTATTTCTTTTATGAATTGATTATGATGCTCATGATGTTTTTTGGTGCCCTTATGACCTTGCTTTAGATCTTTCTACCCCCTTTTGGTGGGCTTGTCTTGAGATGTTAAGAATAAGAATATGTGTATGCATATTTTTCTCAATATATTTACTTCTTAATGATTATTTAGGCTCATATGTATTTTATAAACATTACTAACCTATATATGATGATTTGGAGTTGTGAAATAGGCTTGAACAAACCATTCCTCTTCACCTTAGATAGAAAAAGCTCCATGTTTTGACTTGTAGACCTATCTAATCATGGAAATGAACCAAATGACAATTTATTATTGATGTATAATTTTTATTTATATATTTTAATAACCCAACTTTCTTCTCAAATATTTTAAATGTGAAATTACCCTTTCTTTCCTTGCTTTCTAGCTTAAAATTGACTCTTTTGGCCTAATATATATAATGAAGGTACAACACATGCTAATAAATTCGTCATGGAGGTGATTATGTGAGTTTATAATAATATAAATTACATTTAATTTCTCAAAATTTCCATTTAGACTCATATCTTATCTCATTTTCATCATCGGGTGGTTAAGAGGGTTTTGCAAGGGTTTTAGAGGTCCTTATCTTCTTAAGGATTATTCATAACATATATAAATTAAATTTAAAACCAACTTACATTATTATTTTTATATATTTACCCCCTAATAATAATAATTTAAAATCATAGTCTCCCATGCAAAATAATCCTCAAGTTCTCTACATAGTGAAGTTGAGTTTCAAGAGGCTATCAAAATGTGTATGTAAGGAAGGACCCTACAAAAGTCATAGAAAATAATATCTCTAAAATTTTATTCACTTCACCATATTATCCAAGGTTTATTTTACCTTCTACCATGTTTCCAATTTCATAAATTGAGGAAAAACTTCATGAGACAATCCAAAATGAGCACTATGTGCCGTGAGAGTTGTAGGCTTATTTACTTGCATTTACCCTCAAGGGCATGGTTTACCTATATAGTGGAGTTTTACTAACTAAAAAAATATTTATATGGTGTAATAACCTCATTTAATTCTTTAAAATACCTTTCCATTAAGTTTCAAACCTTCATACACCTTAAGAACATTGCCTACTTGCATTAAAATGTGATTTAGACAAGCTGATGACTGTTAAAAATAGTTAGTATATCTCATCCTAAAATTAACTAAAAAATATATTTTATTTTTCTATCTACTCAAAATTACATAATATACTAAATTTCATGCCATTTGGATCCATATTTTTGTCCTGTAGGCTTGTTTTACTAAAAGCTAGTTTGGGTTGCCTATTTGGTCTTGCTTCAAGATTGAGTTTTCTTCCTTTTTATCTTGGTTTATGATATAAAATGGTAAAAGTTTATCATATATATCATTAATATCTTCCTTTAATTTATTTTAAATTATATATTTCAACTTGTAACCTCATGCCACCTATGTATGACCTTACTCCTTCAAGAACATTCACCATGACCGTGTGCCAACAATGCTTAAAGTGGTAATTTTGAGGTTTGGAGTTTATATGGATAAATTAAAAATTATTTTGAGTTTATATACCCATTAAAACACTTTAAACAATCTTCACATGTTCTTTCTTGTCATATATACTCTTCAAACAAGTTTCTAGGCCTTATACATAGTCATTTGTATACAATCATGTACCTTCAACTATAAAGAGCATGTCAGTGATTTAATGGCTTGATCAAGGCTATAAAATTTCAATAGGAACATTAATTAAATAATATTTCTTAATATATTTAATCTTTTTTTCTAAATTCATCTTCATATGCATACTTTCTCATCTGACTGTGCTAGAGGAAAAGGCCATTTATATGGTCACAGGTCTCCATTTTAAAGGTGTATGACTATAGCTCAAGGTGATTGGTAACTCTTTCATTATATTTTATTATCTCATGATTATCATAATCATAATTTTATTCTTTAACCACTAAATAATCATGAAACTCCTTAATAGGCTACTATGTCATCGTCAACTTATATATTAACTTAAACGATGCCTGAGTCTTTAAGTGACTATAGGTGAGTACATTTATTGAACTTAAAATGAAACTTGTTTAATATATCATTAATAATTATTCTATATTATTCATATCTTCATTACTTTTATTTAATTCTTCACTTGAAAATGAGACTCTCCTTTATGCCACTTTGTTTGAAAACCCTTATACTTTAAGATCAGTCTACCCTTAAGCATGGTTATAGATGTCCTTTTTGTTTGATCTTGAAAAATTAATAGTTTTATATGAATCCTTAATCATTAATAACATCATTTCACCATCACTTATCCCATTAAACCTTGATACTACCATAAAGCTTTGCCATTAGGCCATTGTAATGACTATTTTGCTATTGCTTGTTTGAAGATAACCTATGTTAATAGACTGTAGGTCCTTGAGGACTCTCACTTTATTATTATTGATGATCTTATAACATTATTTTTCCATTTGGTTCCTTAAAACTATTATCCTCCACCATGTATAGTTGGTTCACTCTCTTTGCCTTCGTTTGAAATAAGCCTACATCCTTCCTAACTATAGCTACTCATTTATTAGGATTATGTTATGAAAAACTATGGTTATAATTTAAGTATCATCCTATTCCATAATTTTTATTAATTTATTTATAATACCATGTCTTCTCTTGTAATTGAAATAATCATCATTATTGAAACAAACTTTTTCCTTACTATGCTTAACTGTACCATTGTTTGTAGGTCCTTGTATAGAATAAGTCATGATTTAGGCATTAGAGGGATATAAAAAGATGATAAAATGTGTAAAAAATATTTAACTATAAAATAATTTTAAAACAAACTCAAATTACCTCCTTTAAATTTGTTTTTCCTTTTAGTTCTTCTTAAGAACTATTCCACCTCCTTGACCATAGTAGTGCTCTCAAGTGTGGTTATAGGTCTCACTTTTTTCCTCTTTATCCCTTCAAGGATTGACATGTTTTTATTATATATATCCTATTTATTTTTATCATCTCCATACCTAACCATATATTTTAGTGGTCAACTTAGTCTCTTCAAGCCTTGAGATGTTTCTTGATGAGGTTGAGACCTTAACTTACTGAAGCCTACCAATGTATAGGCCTATAGGTGTGATTTCAAGACACTTGACATGGTTGATGATGGTTTATTAAGGTTTAAGACATGATATGAGTCTTAGGTGAGGAAATTATCTCAAATGACTTTTCATCTTTACACCATAATCATGTCATGACCAAAACTTTTAAAGACCATGCATTTTCTCTCTCATAGGATGACTATACTATGTTAAACTGTATATAAATAATTTGAAAAATGACCTTAAGGAATTCTTAATACATGAAATGATCATTTTATTTCTCCTATTAATTCTTTATTTATCTACTTTTTCATGAAATTTTAATAATACATCTCCTCAATATGATTTGCTTTTGTACTTCATGAAAAATCTCATGACTATAGGTTACCTAACTATAGGTCTCTTTTCTTGCCTATAACTCATCATGACAAGATGTTTATAACATATATATTCAATGATAATTCCAACATATTACTTATTCTTGACTCTTTATTTAATTAATGATGTGATGGAGATGAAAGGAGGGTGGATGACATGAATTCAAGATGGAACACTTGATTGAAGGTGGAAAAAAATCCTTACCATAGTGTAAATGATAGTGAAAACGAAGAATTTTTTTGAATCATATGGGTTGGTATTTGGCCATAAAAATACAAATCGCCAACATTTACGGTGACTTAAAAAGGTTTATCAACCTTCTATTCAAAATAACCTATTGGATTTCACATGATAATGTGAATCTGAAACATAACAACTTGACTTGATGACTCTCTTGAATGTCAAATAGAAATTTTGGACTTTGTAACACCTCTTTTTACTGAGACAACAACAAGACTAAAATGAAATGATAACTAAACTTAAAATCAATTAAAACTAACCTAAGGAAATAGTAAAATAATACAAATATAACAAAAGTGAAGTGGACTACTGCTTGTGCTATTCACTTATTAAAACAAGACAAACCTAAAACAACTAACTTGAAGTAAAGAGTTTTCCTCCAGGATCAAATGGAAAATTTTATTTTCCATTATCCACCATATAACCTTGAAATATTATTTTCATATATTTATATCTCTCTTTTTAATCTAATAGAATTTTCATCTTCATAATCTCTTGGGGAAGCAACTGGTTCTTTTACTACCAATTTCATGTGCATGAATTGTAGACATGAGTCCAAGACCTAGTCATACTCCTTCTAGATCCATGTACTTTGAAATAATAATCTCAATTATTCTTCATTCTTGAGTTAATAATTATGATCATGTTGGGAATCTTGAATTCTCTCCTATCTCATATCTACAAGGTTGGCCTCTAAGAAAGATGATATGATTTCATGACTTCTTGAGGCCACTTGAGTTCATATTTAGCTTCCAAAAATAGTGAGATATCTGAAGTTGAAGAGAAAAGTTGATAACCTTTCCTAAAGGAATCAAACATGTCTTCTCATAAGATGGAAAAATCTTGGATTTGATAGGTTGAAAAGTTGATTACCTCTTGCTGAATGAAATTACCCCTCTCAATCTACAATGAATCATATTCAAGTAAAGAATTACCTGAATGAATGATTTCAAATACGTCAAGTGATTTGCTCTCATCAAGTTGAAGTATAATTTGATTTTATCCATTATGATCATAAGGCTTAAAATAATCTTTTGGTATCATATATTGATCAATCAAAATTTAGTAATCGTTGACATCTAGCTAATGACTTGGCATGATCTCAAAATAATCTATTTATTCATCTTCTTTGAATAGTTGGTTCTTGTCTTCTATCACTTATACAAGTTCATATGCACTATCAAAATTAATAACATATATTGTGTGATCAATGATCTCATGGAAAACATCATCAACTTATTATTTCTTAATTATAGTTTCTTATTCTTTGATATCAATGACCTCTTCTTCTTGCACTTGTTTTTGTACTTGTATCTCAACCTCTATCTCACCTTCCTCTTTGAATTAATCTTCTTGTACATATTGTGAGATTAGATCATGCTAAAGGTTATGTTCTCTTCATGTTCATGTTAATCATTTCCATCTTCATATACCTTAGTTTCAAATTCTTCACTTGACTCACAAAGGAGAGGATCATATTCAATAATTAGCATGGTATACCCCTAAAAATACTCAAGGAGATGAGAAAGGTCAAGATAAGTTACTATGGATGTTTGATTATATTAATTGGGAAGATCAACCTTAATCACCTTTACCTCCTCTCTCTACTAGATATTTACCTGAATAGATTTCCATAAAGGGAAGGCCTTGGGCTCTTAAGGAGGGAGGGATGTGGGATGAATGACTTCTTTATTTCTTTCTAGAATAGCATTTGACTATTATATTTGATTCCAAGTTGGAAAATTGGGTTCAATAACCTCTTATACTTAAGGTATTGTAGCTTGTGGCATGATTTGGAAACTTTCTTGATGTGGACATGGAATCCATGAATAATGACATGGGAGAGCAAGAGGTAGTGACTTTTGATATTTAGATTGGTTAGCTAATTATTGTTCTTTTTAGGCTAATATTTATTTATCTATCATTTGGTTTACCCTCTTCATCTCTTCCATCTCATCATGAAAATTGAGTCAGTTTTGGAAGGGTGGTTAATCTTGAAATGGATATGGCTTATATGGAAGATATCAAGATTCATGAGATTGAATTATAGTATTGATATGGATCATGTTAGGGATAATAATGGTGAGGATGAGATGGATAGGGATCATGGGTGTGTTGATAAGGAGATGGTTACCAAATTCTTCTTCATAGGATGTCATAGCCTAAAAAACCATGAAGATATCTAAAATTATGAACAAAAATTAACTTTTGCATTAAATATAAGGACCATATGAGTAATTTAAATTGATTTTTAAGACAAATATGTTGCAAATGTGTACTCTAATGGTTGATCATGTGTCCCACCATGATTACAAAACTATTAGCAACCCAAACAGTGCCTTACTAAAGGCTGATTACTGAGTATCTCCTTCACACCTAGACTAACATTGGAATTGTCTAAGGTGTGGGACACCTACACTTAGACTAGACCTCTAATTTTAATGAGGCTATCTCCTCTGATGTATCACTTATGCTCTTATTGATATACTATTATGCTTTTGGGATGAAAAGGGTTGGAAAGAAACTAAAAGGTAAAACTTATTGTATTATTAGTGATACACTTGTATTGTTGGTTCATCAACTCTATTTAAGATCTGAAAACACTAATAAGTAATGGAAATTATTGAATATATAACTTCAAGTGACTCATATGCAATAATATTTCATATAAAGGTTCATCAAGTGACCAAAGCATGAGGGAAATGATGAAATAGACTTAACTCAAGGCATTAACCAGTCAATATATATCCATTATTATCTCATTAAAATGACATCAAACACTATATATGACCTACATAAGATATAATACTATTAACTTGGTGAGATTAGGACCTACCAAGGTAGATATTACTACCACATGTGCAAATCAAACTAATATGATAAACTATACTAAAATAAAATAATCTAAAAATAGTCATTATATTTATCTCAAAAGGTTACAAATCTCAATGTTGATAGAGTTTAATCTTGACCTAAGAGAGGGATTATAAAAATGGCTTGAAATCGTAAAAATATATAAAATTAAAAAAATATTTAGCTAAAGTGGTGTAGAGTTGAGAAGGAGAAGTCAACTAGATATTAACTCAATTCAAATTTGAGTTACAATTTACAAATAATAGTCTTTCTAGACATTTCTTTGAGTTTGGTGTCTTGCATGATGATTGAATGAACTTTGAATGATACTTGGAATTATAAAACAAAGTCTTAGGTACATTTCTATTATCTATTATCCTTTTATAAACATGCTACAACATTCTTTTTTTAGATAACGGATGCAAAGTGAGTTGGCTCATGAGTTGGAACTCAATATGAGTTATGCATGCAATTGGACTAATTAAACACTAGTTATCTCATCCAAAGGTCTAGTTAAACATTAATATGACATGAAATACCAAATTTAGATGATTTTAGCCATCTTAAGAGTCATGAAAACTCCACCTTAGATCTTATCACCAAATTTCCATGCCATTCTCTTTACTTGATTGATTAAATCAGCTAAACTAGACCTAGTAGCCTAAATTTTATGATTGGTGGCTATTATAACCTATATAAAACCTTGAAAAACATAAAATTTAATTATCTAAGGAAACTAAAAAATGTCTCAAATCATGAAGCTAGTCCTCATTGGATTGAAACATTTGTAAATTAGTCAAATAAGTTGACTAAGTAGTTTTTTCCTTCATTTCCTGCAATGTGATTGTATTGGGTGAGAAAATTTATGAAAAAATGATGATTTTAAGATGAATAATAAGTTATAAAATTTTATATCCATGTATTGGATTTCATTTAAACTACATTGTACCTTATCTTTTATGTTTTTCCTCTCAAAAAATTGTTTTCTACAAAATACATACAACATCCATATAGCTAATGTCCATGAATATGAATATATGAGAGTCTAATTATTTATATAAGTGATATTAAAGAGGTTTCAATGATTTTGGATGTATAATTCTTTAGAACTCTACAAATAGGTCTACTAGTGGGGTTTTATAAGGGTTTACAAGTGCTCTAAGCTCTTAAGGATTATTCATAAATTTTGGGCCATGAAAATCTAAACCAATGGCACAAAATGTTTGTTTATTAGTCCCTTAAACTACCCCAAAGTATTTAACATCCAATGAAAAATGTGTGTACCATCATGAGCATGTGAAATATCATCTTAGGTGGAAAAAAAGAATTTCAAGCATTATCTGGTACTCCTTAGCTAAGATGATCAATTGCACTATTTCCATATGGTTAAATTTTTTCATACATGTCCCTTATGACCTTATTATGATCATAATTATGTTTTTAAGTTCCCTTATGACCTTACTTTAGCTCCATCTACCCCCTTTTGGTGGACTTGTCTTGAGATGTCAAGAACAAGCATATGTGTATGCATAGTTTGCTCAATTTCTTGACTTATTGATGATTTTATAGGCTCATATTTAATATTTTAAACATTTATGACCTACGTATGATTATTTTAGTCATGAAATATACTTGAGCAAGCCATTCCACTTCACCCTTGATAGAAAAAACTCTTTATTTTGACATGTAGACCTATCTGCTCATGGAAATGAACCAAACAACCTTTGATGATAGATTTATAATTTTTATTGAAATATTTTAATATCTCACCTTTATTATCACATATTTTTAATATGAAATTATCATTTCTTTCCTTGCTTTCTATCTTAAACTTGACACTTTTGGCCTAGTCTGTATAATGAAGGAATATCACATGATAACCAATTGGTTATGGATGTTCTTAGAAGATTTTATAAGACTATAAAATTCTTTTCATTGATCATAATTTTAATATTGATGCATAACTTATCTCCTTTTAACCATTATGTGGTTATGAGGGTTTTACAAGGGTTTTAAAGGTCCCTGTCTTCTTAAGGATTGTTCATAACATATAGACCTTTGATGGAAAACTAATTACCATGAAAATTTTATATTATTACCCCCTCATAATATATTAAAATCATAGGCTCCCATGAAATATACTCCTCAATTTCTCTATGTAGTGAAGTTGAGCTTCAAGAGGCTGCTAAAATGTGTATGCAAAGGACCTTGATAAAGTTATAAAAAATAGAATCTCTAAAAACTTATTCACTTCAATAGGTTCTCCAAGGTTTAATTAACCTTCCACCATTTCTCCAAGTGCATCAATTTAGTAATAAATTATTGAAATAATCCAAAATGAGTAGTATGTCCCTTGAGGGTTTTAGGCCTATCTACTTGCATTTTACCACAAGGGTATGGTTTTCTTAGATAATGGAATGTTAACAAAAATTAAAAGGATTTATATGGTTTAAAAACCTTATTTAATTCTTGATAATACCTTTAAATTAATTTTTACACCTCCTTTTCACTTGTATGCACCTTAAGAACACTGTCTACTTGCATTAGATTATGATTTAGATAGGTTGATGACTATGTGAAAATAGTGAGTATCTGAACTCCCCAAACAACCTATTTTTTTTTTATATTATCAAGTCATAAGTACCAACTCCACCAAATTTCATGCCTTTTGGATGCATATTTTTGTCCTATAGGGTCTTTTTACCAAAAGCTAGTTTGGGATGCCTACTTGGTCTTGAATCAAGACTAAGTTCTATTCCTTTTTTCCTTGGTTTATTTTATAACATGTTGACAATTCCTTGAATACATCATTACTATCCTCATTTCATTTATTTAACCTTCCATATTTTAACTTGCAACCTCATTCCACCTATGTATGACTGTACTCCTTTAAGAACATTTGCCATGATTATGTGTCAATAGTAATTAAAGTGGTAATTTTTAGGTTTTTAGGTGTCTAGGGTCATTTAAACATGATTTTTTTTATACCCCTTAAACCAATTGAAACCATCCTTACATTTTCCTTCTTGTCATATTGATTCTTCAAACAAGTTTATAGTCCTTATACATAGTCATTTCCATACAATCTTGTACCTTAAACTTTCAAAGGTGTCTAGGGATAATTTAAACATTTTTTTTTAATACCCCTTAAACCACTTTAAGCCATCCTCAGATGTTCCTTCTTGGCATATTGACTCTTTAAAAAAGTTTTTAGGCCTTATACATAGTCATTTATGTACAATCTTGTACTTTGAACTTTCAAGAGCATGATAGTGATTTAATGGTTTGATAAAGTTTTGAAAATGTCAATAGCCACATTACTTTCATAATATTTTTTAATAAATTTACTCCTTAATTTTTGTTCATATGAATGTGCTAAAGGAAAAGGCCCTTTATATGGTTTTAGGGCTCCATTTCTAAGGTGTATGATTATAGCTCAAGGTGCTTGGTAAATACCTCATTATAATTTATAAGTTAATGTTAATCCTAATCATCATTTTATTTTTTATCCACTAAATAATCATGAAACTCATCTATAGGCTACTGTGTCATCATCAAGTTGTATATTATCGTAAAGGATGCCTGAGTCTTTAAGTGACTATAGATGAGTATATGGTTTGAACTTGAAATAAAACTTGGTTAATATATCATTCATAATTATTGTATATCAATCATATATTTATTATGTTTATTGAAATATTCACTTAAACATGAGACTCTCCTTCATGCCACTTTGCTTGAAAACCCTTGTACTTTGAGATAGGCATGTCCTAAGCATGGATGTAGGTGTAATTTTTGTTTTACCTTGACCAAGTCATAGTTTTATATGACTCCTTCATCCTTAATAACATCATTTCACAATCACTTGTCCCATTAAACCTTCATACTACCTTGAATCTCTATCAATAGGCCATTCTTCCAATTACTTTCCTATTACTCACTTGAGGATAACCTATGCTAAAATACTATAGGTGGAGTTTACAATGTGAAACTAACTTTAGGTTCTTGAGGATTATCAATTTATGATTATTTATTTTAAATTATAAAATTATTGTTTCATGTGGTTCTTTCAAACCATATCCTCCACCATATATAGTTCATTCACTCTCTTTGCCTTCTTTTGAAATAGGCCTATATGCTTCCTAACTATAGGTAATCATTTTCTTAGGATTATATCATGAAAATAATATGGTTGTCCTTAAATTATCAACCTATTCCATCATTTTTATGAATTTATTTATAATACCAAGTATTCTCTCATATTTAAGATAACAATCCTTTTTAAAACAAACCTTCTTCTTACTATGTTTGACTGTACCCTTATCTATAAGTCTTTATATGGACTAAGTCATGATTTAGGCCTTAGACTATTATAAAAATATGATAAAATTTGTAAAAATGTATTTAAATATCAAATTATTTAAAAATAACCTCAAATGACCTCCTTTAAATGTTTTATGCCTTTTAGGTCTTCTTAAGAACTATTCCACCTTCTTGACTATAGCAATGCTATCAAGTGTGGTTGTAGGTCTCCATTTTCTCCTCCTTATCCCTTCAAGGCTTGACATGTTTATATTATATATATACTCTTGAGTTTTGTCAAATTCATACCTATACATGCATTTTAGTGGTTAATTTAGTCTCTTTAAGCCTTGATAGGATTCTTGATGAGGTTGAGACCTTAACCTACTATAGGCTGTGAATGTACAGGCTTCTAGGTGTGATTTCAGGACACTTGACATGCTTGATGATGGTTTATTAAGGTTTATTACATTATATGAGTCTTAAATGAGTAAATGATCTAATATTACTATTCATATCTATCCCATACTCATGTCATGACCAAAATTTTAAAGACCATGCCCTTTCTCTCTCATAGGATGATTATACTATGATGAACTGTACATATAGAATTTTGAAAATGTAATTATGTAGGGATCAATAAATAAAATGATCATTGTATTTCTCCTATTAATTATTTATGTGATCACTTGTGAATGAACATTTAAAAATACATCTCTTATATATTTTTGGCTTGTGTACTTATGAAAAAGCTTATGACCACAAGTCACCTAACTATAGGTTTATTTTCTTGGATGTAGTTGGTCATGATAATATGTACATAGCCTCTATATTTAATTATCATTCCAACCTTTTAATTTTTCGTCAATCCTTATGTGATGAATGATGGGATGGAAATGAAATGATGGGGTGATGATATGAATAGAGGATGGAACACTTGATTGAAGGTGGAAAAGAAGCATTACCATAGTTAAATTATAGTGCAAACCAAGAAAAGTTTTGAATTGTATGGGTTTGTATTTGGCCTTGACAGGAGAAATTACCAAAAATGACTTATTGAGGTTTTTTAATCCTCAAGGTCTATAGGGTATTAGTCAGAGTGATAGGGTAGTCAAAGAGTCTTTACCTAAGTGTGAGTGAAAAGTAAAGAGATCCTATATTCTCTTAAATAGTAGGTAGGTCAAGCCTTTAGAGTCACCAATATTGTTGACCAATTTCTTCCTTTAGGCCTATAAATCGGTCCACCTAAGTGTATATAACCCTAGCCTACCTAAGAATTCACCCCTCTCATACCTCTTGATTAGCCAAGGTAGTCCAAAGAAAGATCACTAGTCCTCATATCAGGTAGTAGCTTTAAGTGTTTGAACATGTCAAGGAATACCATAATAGTTACCTTCTAATCATGTCTGAGCTTGTATCAAGTGTTCCATTTGTGTTTAGTCATGTGTAATGGTCTATGATAGACCTTAGGTTAGTTTTAATGGTCCATTCTTTCTCATGATGAAGATAACCAAATGTTGGTAGCTTATGACTCATCATAAATCTATCTAGTGTGTTCAAAATCTACAAGGTATGGCTTAATCATAAGCATTGAGGATGTTTTAAAGGTATATGGTAACCTAATTTGGGTCTTTATAATGTTCTAAGGTATTCTAATAGGTATTGAAGGGATATCCATTTAAATGTTTCACTATAAGTCATATATATATTAGTTCAAAAGAGGTGTCTAACCTTAATGTGATACTATTTTAACTCAAAATTCCATTAAAACCACCATTTATGTCCTTCAAATCCTCCATGATTCCCATAATGCCATGTTAAAAACATTTTATATGCTAAGGATGTCTTCTCACAAGTTAAAGGCCTTTATTTTCCACTAAATGGGCCCAAATCATGTGACAATGTGTCCCTTAAACTTCAAAAAAAATACCATGTGTTTTTAAATATTTTTTGACCCTACTTTCCCTCCTACTAGCCAATGATGATTATTGGTATAAAAACATGAGAAAGTGCATGAAATTTGTAGGATGTATGAGTTTTTAGACACGCATAGATCCATAGAGTATATACTTGGATAGATAGAGTTAGGGATATGAAAAGGGAGTTGAACACAAACATTAGATTAAGGAATATAGGTGTTATAGAGCAAAAATATCTAAAAAATGAGATGCTTACTCCATCAAGCTCTTTGGTAGCTTTGTAGAGCCCTTGATTTTTGTGTTCAGTTAATATAAGAGAGAGAAGGTGAGTATCCAAGATCTTGTCCAAAGAAAGAGGGTCTAATTTCCTTCCAATCCTAGGCATTGGTTTCAATATTAGTCATCTTTGTTTTATAAACAAACACTAATAAGATAAGTAATCTAGGTTACCTTCCTCATCTACATAGGTCTAAAAAAGGGAATAGTTTCCATTAATTGTTTGATTTTATGATGAAACTAATGATTGTTCATGTCTTCTCCAGTCTTCCAAGGTTCTTTCATGGCATCCTACACCCCTAATTAATATGTGTCAACCTATAAGAGCAAGAAACATGTAAGCTGCCACTATCTTTAGATTGCAAACAAGGTTCCATTGGTGAAAAAGGATATTCAATGCATCTATCTAAGAATGAATAGTGTTTTGAGTTTTAATGATGGTGTATTTAAGTTGTTCGTATATCCTTAGTTCAATTTGAATGGTTAGATGGACCTCCAACCCTCTCAAATGATGCTTTCAAATGAGACTACCTACATGTTTGAGCTTTATTACAAGGAAAGATAGTGTGTTTCATGATAATGGATTAGAGGTCATTATAAAACAATTAAAGGTAATAGAGGAGAGTTGTATTCAAATTAAAGTTTTCTTATTTTACTATATTGAAAACTAATTATATCCTCATAGGCCAAGAAACTACCAACTAGCCCTCTAATACCTTCACAGTCTTGTTTAACAAAAACTAAGGTTGTTTAACAGAAGTTAAGGTATTTAAAGAGTCCTAGGTTTCCATTTTTCACTATATATACTTGATTGATGACCTCCAATTGTTTTAATATATTAATTATGTGAGTAGAGATTCTTATAGTCCCTATAGATCATGTTGGCAATGAGTCAGTAGTCTAATTCAAGCCCTTAAAGAATCTCTACCATATAATAGTCTCATCATTGTCAACTCACCGCATAATAATCTTTGAGTTCCATTAAATATCCATTTGACCTTACAACCATTTTCATAGGTTTGAAATCTTTGTGCAAGCCCAAGGCATAAAATCAAGGTCTAGATACCACACTGTATGCATCTAAATTCACTCACCTACATTATTGTCACTAATATTCGTATTAGTCGACACTAATTCTAATTAATCCCATCCTAATATCCCCCATCTTCCTAATCATTTATCTATAATCCCCCTTCATTATCCTTCATTCACTAACCTTATTAATTCTCACCTCATTATTAATTTATCCTAAATCCCTATTATCCTATCCTAATCCTATCTTACCTATTATTTGGGTATTTTAAATTCTCGTGGCCCACCTACCCACCTACTAAGCCTATCCATAGGCTCTCCTATATACCTATTCCCTAATTGCCCACCTAATCCCTATCTAATCATCATTATTCTTGAAGAAGGATTTTATAACCCTCCAAATTTATAATGTTCTCTATTCTAACCCCTTTTAGTCATATAAAATGTCCAAATTGATAGTTTAAGAGTGTCTTGTGAGATCCCATCTATAGGTCATTTTTTCATGCTCTTATGACCCTTCTAGACACCATTTTGCTCATTACCAATCATCCATAACCTTTTAAACCCTAATTCCATATTAGTTAAATAGTATTATCTATGCCAATTTTATTCTCCTGGGTCTTGAGCCTAGACGATAGGAGCATCAAATTCAGACTATAGTGTTAGACCTAAAGTGTCTCATTTTTAGTACTCCTATCCATTTACACTTTGAGCCCCAATAGTCATTTTAATGCAGTCTTTATCCTTAATTAGATTAGCTTAGTAAGAATACATTTGACCTATGACCAATTTTTCCCTATAAAATCCCACTCAATGTTCATTTATAGAGAAGGTGACCAAACTTAAAAAGCAAACAAGAATACAAAAAAATCACTAAGAAAAATTTCCCTATTTTCTACATATAGTCACCTAACAGAACTACGAACATACTCAAACCTTCATACCAGTCCCTAACCACCTCAGACACTATCAATTTGACATTTTTCATCCACATCACACCATTACACAAAACACACTAGATGGGAGAAATACATATGTCTTGATCCCTCTTCAAAGTATTGGTATGTAGGTCGTGTGTCCACACATGGTGTCTGGATTGCATGTTCAGCACATATTACACATTAACCCCCACTTTTTCTCAAGTGATTCAAATATCATTTTACCAAGCATAATTGAGGGTTATTGTTTGAAGATAATAATAGTTCTACAATGAGTTCTATTGATAACCAACACTCAATTTTTCATAGACAAGATCACATAGGCACAACACAACTACCCAAAAAAGTTTTAGGTCTTTATGATCAGTTTAGACAATAGCAGCATGAATGGACAATAACAATAAACACCAAAACATCCACTTTTCAGTGCTCCTATCCTTTTTCTAAATGAAATCTAGATTAAGGTTTAAACCACCTTTCAAATCTTTCATATCCATTTTAAGCCTCTTTATCAACTATCTTAGTCTATTTCTATGTAATTTATATTTCTTCCTAGTTATTGTTATTATTATAAACGTGAAAAAGATAAATAATTGAACAAATTAGGAATATAATTATTGATATATATTTTTACTAATTTATTAATCCATACCCTTAACTAAAATAGGAATAAATCTCTATTATTACCAAAAAAGTTAAATCATTTGGTGAACTCAACTTATTTTGTTTGCTCATAAAAACCCTAGGGAAAATTCCTTGCTGATTCTAGCATTATTTTTCTAATTTTTCCTACATTTTTTAAATTATAATTTCACATTAAATTTTTAAAATTTGCCATAGTAATTTTAAAAATCATTTATTTCAAACCCTAGTTGAATATACTAGTTCCCTTTACTTCTTGAGGTATCACCTTACATTTTAATCAGATTTCACTTAAAATAAAAAATGGATCTCACTTATTTCAAACCATTTCTTACAAACAATAAGGAGTCTATATTCAGTCCTATCATGTATATGAATGATGAAGTTTACTATATGTTACTTCAAAGCTTCATTCTTTCCCTTTCATGCTAATTTTTAATAACATGGGATGATATTAAGAAATGTATTGCTAAACATGTTAATATTCATTTCCTTTAAAGAAATGTTTACTTTTATTTAATACAAGGTTTCATTATTTATTTTACATACTCTCTTTCTTTCATGTGGAATAATTTTCAACTCTATCTTGATAAACATGTTAGAAATGTCTTATTTCAAGTCAAAGTTTTTTTTGCATTAGTGTAAAGTTCCATGCTCTTTATCCCTTATTATCTATCTCTCATGTGGAATTTTATTTATAATCATATTGCTATACAACTTATAAATCCAATTAGATGCATTTCTTCCCACATACATGGTTTATAACTAGATGTATCTAACTCTTTGGTTACTTTTGAGTATCTCCCTATCACTACTAGACATAAGAAAACACTAATGATTATATCTATTCCTCTTCCCTTCAAGCTTGGTTCACCTAGCTATTATCCCATACCTACTAGTATATATATGCCTATAGTAGATCATGTAGTACATGTTATCACCCATGTTTATGAAGATAGGTAGGTTGATTACACCCAGGGCTATAGATAGTTTCAAGGCTTTAGATAGTTTCTAGCTACAGTATTCACACCCAAGGTTGTATCATTGAGGTATCATGACTCTACACATAGATCACTTTTTTAGAGAGATTCTTCTACTACTAGATGGGTCCCTAAGATCCCCATAGTTTCATCCACTTCTCCGAGTTACAAGGGGACCCCATAGTTGGTTTTCACTATAGATATTTTAGATCACCTATAACATGCATAGATTTTAGAGTCACAATCTCATCCCTTCCATCATTATTCATGATCATGCATGATCCCACTCCTTAATACAAGACAACATGATAGGGAGTCTCTTATGAGACTTATTGGTTAGTATCACTTCTTATTATTCCTTTTTGTACATAATTTATTATCTTACTTGTACATAATTTCTCAGCTTACTTATACATATTCTCTTTTTGCTTACTTGAACATAGCTTATTCAAAATACCAAATATTTTAGAATACCAAAAATAATATAACATGTTAAAATATAAAATCATTCAAATAACTCAAAACACCAAAAACACTTTTCAAATAGATGAATTATCCATGATTTACATTTATACTACCATGATAGGATTACATTTTTTTGTTTTATGCTATTGTTTGTCAATTTATATACATTATCATGCTTCAATCAATATTTTTTGAGTGTATGTAGTGATACCTAGATCCTCAATTGCTTCACTTTACCCATTGAGGGGGCATCCTACTTTTACATTCAAGACATACATTGACATATCTACGTATTGGGAGCATATTCTACATGACTACACCATCTAGGTTATGTCATTACTACACCACACACTCTAGTTATCACATTGATGTACATTACTTACTATCTTACATAGATTATTCTATCGACACTCACTAGTATATAGAACTTATGTATTTCTTAGCATCTACCTAGTATTGTACTACATGTTTTGCATACTTTCACTTCTTGATTTGAATAATTAGATGTGATAGTATTTACAACATTTATATGCCTTCATTTATTTCTTTGAGTAGTTAAATGTGATTTCATTTCTTTAATCTTATTTTATTACTTATGTGTGCCTTAGGACATTTGCTAATGTCCTTTCTTTGTACTCTTGTATGTGCTTATGGCCTTTGTGTCAATCTTTCTTTTTTGTAATTTTATGTGTATGTGGGCATTTTAACATGCCTTATTGCTTGATTTCATAGTTTTAATGACATGTTCCCATGTCCATTGTTTGTTTGGCCCCTTGGCATCTTTTGTATGCTTCTTTCCTCTTGCCTTGTGTGCTTTTTTGCTTATAAATTATTTGCAATGCCATGATCCACATCATGCATTATATTTACTTCTTGGATGCCATGATGGACATCATTCTCCATCCCTCCTTAACAACTAACTAGATTTCTAGTTTTAATTTAGTATACTGCACATGATATTACATTGTTAAATCTATCTAGGCATACCCTTGTTGATCTAATAATTTCTAATACAAACTATGTTATATGTTGAGACATATTTTGGATTATTATTGCTATATCATGTGTTTTGTAGTATAACAGACTTGCATGGATCTTTCTTTTAAGAGTGGTCATCGCAAGTTCTTCATTCCTACCCTCATAAGAGGGAAAAACAAATAATGGTTCTCTCATAGAGATCAAAGCATTCTACTAGTCAAAATTAAATTTTTAGAACACTCAAAATAGAAATTAGAGTTTAAAACAAACATAATAGATAGAAAAAATAGTGATAAATACAAAAAAGTCATTAGAAATATTGAAGGACAAGAGTGCCAAAATTAGACAACAATGACAGACACGAAAGTGTCCACTTTTTGATACTCTTATCAAAATAGCCAAAAACCCATAATTTTTATAAATAGATAATAATGTAAGGTCAATTATAGTTTTGTCAGCTATATTTTAGTTTAGATTGAATAGTTCTAGTATTTTTCTACTTATATTACCTAGATATAGGGGTATCTATGTGGCATGATGGCTCTCACTTTTAGTTTTAGATTGGGCAATTAATATAACTTTTAGATTAGAATCCATGTTACAAACACCATTTATTAGGGGAAATGTGTGTAGCACATTTGCCTTCTTCTCTTTATAGTCCATTGTATTACTTAGGTATTCTTAGTAGTTACATGACTTATTCCATCTATAGGTGGTTGGAATAATTTTAGAGTGGATTTCATATAAGCTTAGTTCTCAGTTTTGAAGTGGCTTTCATAAAGCCTAATCTCCACCTTTTAGAGTGGCCAAGATTGGCCTAGTTCTCAATAAATATTTGGATATACATGCCACATCGTTAGATTACAAAGCATTCATGGGATTTATGAGCCATCTCATATGACACACATTCATACTAGTATCATTTTATTACTTCACTTAGTGGGAAATGATGGATCCAAAGGACTGGTTAGACTTTGTATGTTTGAGCTACCTAGTCAGAGGGATTGAACACATGGTGCAAACATTGATTAACACATGCATGATCACATAGATTTACTTAGTGGGTGATGATGGAGGCAAAGGTATAACCTTTGTATTTTTGAGCCACCCTCAGGGAATTGAACACTTAGCTTTGTTCATGATATTACTCTTGGTTAACACATACCCAACATCACTCAACATCATAATAGGTTTTGTATTAGTTCACATACTTAGTGAGGTGTATTTGTTCCTTTCTCTTCCTCTCTCTTTTTCCTTGCCTTTGTACATTCTTATTTTAAACATAACATGTCTAGTAAGAACTAATTTACTCCTTGCTTTCTTTTGCATATTTACACTTCACACTGTGCTCTCTATGCACACTCATAATCATACATTTTCATGGGATGTTGGAAATATTGTCATTGATGTCAAAGGTCTAGCATTATTGGTGATAAAAGCCCCATTGCATTTAATGTTGTTGGTAATAAATATATCTTGGCTAATATGAGTTAATATTTATTTAATATTAACAAATATTATTTGGTTGCATATGAGACAAAATAAGGGCCCATGGAGAAGTTGAAGAGCCATGGGGTAGAGACAAAAGAAGGATGGGATGCATTTTCCCATGAAGAGTCATCTTGGGGAATACCAAGAGTCACCAAGTGAAGACAAAGATGAGGACACTTTCTCATGGTGCAATTTCTCATGAAGGGACATTTTGAGGAATATGAAAAGTCACCAAAGATGAGGACAAAAGTGGGAAGGACGTTTTTGATCATGAAGGGTCACCACATGACATTTTAAAGGCTTGAATATGAAGGGTCATACAAGTTTGGTGCCATTTTCCATGAGGATTGAAGGGTCACAAAGGGGGAAGGCCAAAGGTAATTTAGAAAGCTATAAATAAAGGCTTGAGAATCCATTTGTAATATGAGAGATAGAGGTTGATTTGATATTGTAATATCTAGCTTAGAAGAGAAATTGTGAAAGATGAATATGATTTGTATTTGTTATATCTATCTTCGAAGAGCAAAGGTGAGAGAGAGGAAAGAGATGTTGTATTGATCTATCATTTGTTGAGATAGCAACATTGAGAGATAGGTGTGTGTTATACATAAAGGGGTTGGTGCTCCTGTGGGTTGGTGCTCACAAATTGTTACTAGGTTGGTGCTCGACAAATGGGTTGGTGCTCGTGTGGGTTGGTGCTCATGAATAGTAGCTAGGTTGGTGCTTGGCAAAGGGGTGTGGTGCTTTTGTGGATTGGTGCTCATGAATATAGCTAGGGTGGTGCTTGGCAAAGGGGTATGGTGCTCTTGCAAGCTTGGCTTGTGAATATTGTTTAGGTTTGTGCTCATTCATGTACTTGAGATTTTTCTCCATGGTTTTTCCCACATTGGGTTTCCACATTATATCTGGTGTCTCTATCTTGTGTGGTGTTTATTATTTGAGTTTTATTACATATCTTGAATGTTTGATTAAGTTAAATTTGGTTAAAGGAAAGTTTTATAAGATATATGATATACAGATTCACCCCACCTCTTAGTATATCCCTTCCTTAACAATTGGTATTAGAGCCAATTCCTTTTTGAAAAGTTTTACAGCTTAAAAGGTAGATTAGGAAAGCATAATGGCTGGGTCACAAGAAGTATTTTCTACAAATAAGGCACCTTTGTTTGATGGAATAAATTATGCTTTTTGGAGCATGATAATGAAGGTTTATTTTATGGCCCTTAGATTTGACATATGGAAAGCAGTGGCGGAGGAATGTGAAGAGCCACAGACATCTACAACTACTCCAGTAGAAAAGAAGGCAATTGAATGTAATGCTAAAGCTTTAAATGCTATTTTATGTGGTTTATGTGAATCTAAATTTGTTAAAGCTATGCAATGTAAATTTGTTCATGAAACTTGAGTAAAACTTGAGAATATTTACAAAGGTGATGGAAAGGTTCATCAAGTTAAGTTGAAGACTTTTAGAAGGCAATTTGAAAGTTTTAAGATGGAAGAAGAAGAAGATATAACAAGTTAACTTTTGTGAGTTGATCAAATCATAAATCAGATTCAAGGTCTTGGAGAAATGTTGGATGAGTCAACAGTGGTGCAAAAGGTTTTGAGATCTCTACCAATGAGATATGATGCAAAGGTTTAGGCAATCGAGGAGATGAAGAATTTAGCCAGGCTAAAGATGGATGAGCTTCATGGTATTCTCATGGCATATGAGATGTAGACAAAAAAAGATAAACCCTCAAAGAGAGAAGCAACTTTCAAGACATCAAAGAAGGAGAAAGCTAAGATTCAAGACTCAAGTGATAGTTCTAGTGATGATGAAGATGACAATGGAGCAATTTTTATTTGCAAGCCAAAAAGAGGAATAGATAAGGTTAATGATGATGAAGAAGAAAAGCCTACATATAAGAATAATTTCAAAGGAAAATCTAAGAAGGGATTCAAGAAGAAGAGCCTATATTTTAAGGATCCTAGCTCAAGAGAAGATAGTGGAGTCAGTGATTCAGAAGAAGAAGAGATTCTATTCATGGCCATACATGAAGATGATCAAGAAGAAGAAGAGAAGGAAGCTGAAGTGAATATGGAAGGAGAGCTCATTTGTCCCTTAGAAGAGTTAGAAGCTGTTCAAAAGAAGAATCAAAGATTAAAGAATGAGATTGAGAAAAATGAATATGAGTCAAAGGAAATGATTAAAGATCTACAAGCACACTTTGAAGAAGCCAAGAAGAATGAAGAAGATCTCATAGCACAGTTGGAAGTAACAAGAAAAGAATGTCAAAGGTATGTTATTGAAATTACCTCTTTAAAAGAAGATATTAAGAAAGTAGTCAGTGATTCAAAATTTGAAGATAGCACTAACATGCTGAATAAGATATTGGAAAGTCAAAAAGCATATTTAGATAAGATAGGGATCAATTTTGAAAAGAAAAAGATCTATGTTGAAGCTCTTACACAAGAGGAAACAAAAAGGGGAGAAGTGAAGAATACAGAGGACATTCCAAATAGAGAATGCTAGAAGGAACAAAGCTACAAAAGGTAATCAGGTCAGAGATATACAGACATGTCTTATTTTTATGGCTATTGTTTTTATTGTAGTGGATATGGTCACAAGAAACTAGAATGTAGAAAAAGAGCTAGTAATTTCAAAAATAAGGAGAAGGAAAGTCAAGTAGAGTCAAGCAGAAGCCATAAAACTTTTGATCCTCTATCAAGATTTGATGAAGAGACCATAGTATGCTACAAGTGCAACAACTTTAGACACAACTCAATATTGTAGAAGCATGTTTGAGTCAGTCAAGAAGGATCAGAGCTTTAAAGCTCCATTCATCAAGAAGAAGGATCAGAGTCTCAAAGCTCCATTCATCAAGGAGAAGGTTCAAACATGTTCATGGTAGAAGAAACAACATGAATATTCTATGACAATTCAGATAGCCCTGCATGTAAGAGGTAAAGATCAGCCATGGTTAATTGATAGCACATGTTTGAGGCATATGATAGGAGATAAAAGTAAATTCATATCTCTAAATAATATCAATGGTGGTACAGTGAGATTTAGAGATAAAACCACTACCAAGATAGCCAAAAAAGGTACTTTGAGTTTGGATTATGGTAGAACTAAGACTAAGAATGTTTTATATGTAAAAGGTCTTAAGCATAATCTGTTGAGGGTTAGTCAAATATGTGATCAAGGATATACATTAAAGTTTCATAAAGAAGGTTATGAGATTAGAAGAAAAGATTCAAATGAGTTGATTTCAGATGCTCAAAGCATAGGGAACAATGTATATGTATTGTCAGATATCTTCTCAAAGGCACAATCAAAGGATACATTCCAAGATCGGCGAGAGGAGTTGGGAGTAATTTATATTACTTCTTGCTATTGATGTTCTTCATCAATTGAGGGGGAGCTAAGTGTTATCTCAAGGTAGGCACTTTGCCATTAATGTCAAAGGAGGAGAATAATAGGTACATGTATAGGTGCAGAAAATAGGTATAGGGAATAGGTACAGGTTGCTACAATAAGGGGGAGTTACTGTATGTTTTCAAATGACAATATGTGTAGGTGACAGGATGTGGCAATTTCAGCATTGAGGTTGCCATCAATGACAAAGGGGGAGGTTGTTGGAAATATTGTCATTGATGTCAAAGTTCTAGCACTATTGGTGATAAAGGCCCCATTACATTTAATGTTATTTGTAATAAATATATCTTGGCTCATATGAGTTAATATTTATTTAATATTAATGAATACATTTTTGATTGCATATGAGACAAAATAAGATCCCATGGAGAAGTTGAAGAGCCATGGGGTAAGGAAAAAAGAAGGATGGCATGCATTTTCCCATGAAGAGTCATCTTGGGGAATACCAAGAGTCACCAAGTGAAGACAAAAGAGTAAGGGCACAATTTCTCATGAAGGGACACTTTGAGGAATAAAAAAGTCACCAAAGAAAGATAAGGTCAAAACTGGAAAGGATGTTTTTGATCATGAAGGGTCACCACATGACTTTTCAAAGGCTTGAATATGAAGGGTCATACAAGTTTGGTGCCATTTTCCATGAGGATTGAAGGGTCACAAAGGGGGAAGGCCAAAGGTCATTTGGAAAGCTATAAATAAAAGATTGAGAAGCCATTTGTAATATGAGAGATAGAGGTTGATTTGATATTGTAATATCTAGCTTAGAAGAGAAATTGTGAAAGATGAATATGATTTGTATTTGTTATATCTAGCTTAAAAGAGAAAAGGTGAGATAGAGGAAAGAGATGTTGTATTGATCTATCATTTGTTGAGATAGCAACATTGAGGGATAGGTGTGTGGTATACACAAAGGGGTTGGTGCTCTTATGGGTTAGTGCTCATGAATTGTTTCTAGGTTGGTGCTTAGCAATGGGGTTGGTGCTCTTGTGGGTTGGTGCTCAGTAAAGGGGTTGGTGCTCCTATGGGTTGGTGCTCATGAATAGTAGCTGGGTTGGTGCTTGGCAAAGGGGCGTGGTGCTTGTGTGGGTTGGTGCTCATGAATAGTAGCTGGGGTGGTACTTGGCAAAGGGGTATAATGCTCTTGCAACCTTGTCTTGTGAATATTTTTTGGGTTTGTGCTCATTCATATACTTGAGATTGTTCGCCATGGTTTTTCCCACATTGGGTTTCCACGTTATATCTAGTGTCTCTCTCTATCTTGTGTGGTGTTTATTGTTTGAGTTTTATTGCATATCTTGAATGTTTGATTAAGTGAAATTTGGTTAAAGCAAAGTTTTATAAGATGTATGATATACTGATTCACCCCCCATCTCTAAATATATCCCATACTTAACATGGGATTCACCCTTACATGTAAGCTTAGGTACATTTTTCTATTTTTCCTTTATCCTAGTATTTCACTTTGATACATCACTATAACAAAGGGGAGACAAATTGAGCCATATAAAATGTCCAAATTGGTAGTTCAAGTGTGGATTACAACATCAAATATATAGGTCCTTTTTACATGTTCTTATGACTCTTATAGACACATTTTTTCTCATTACTAGTCATCCGGAACCTTTTGAACCCTGATTCTACTTTAGCAAAATAGTATTCCCTATGCCAATCCTATTCCCTTAGGTCCTGATCTTATAGGATAGGAACACTGAATTTAGACTATAGTGCTAGACCCTAAAGTGTCCTTTTTTTAGAACTCCTATCCATTTGTACTTTGATCCCTAATGGTCATCCTTAATTATGCATCTTGTCATGAATACATCTAAATCAAAACCAATTATTCTCTATAAAAGCCCACTCAAAGTTCATTTACAAAGAAGGTGACCAAACTTATAAAGCAAGAAAGAATACAAATAAAACACTAAGGCCAATTTACCTATTCTCTACATACAATCACCTAAAAAAATATAAACATACTCAAACCCTCATACAAGTCCCTAGCCACATCAAATACTATCAACTTGGAATTTTTCATCTACATCACACTATTGTATAAAGCACACTAGGTGGGAGAATTACATATGGTTTGATCCCTCTTTGGAGTATTGGTATGTAAGTAGTGTGTCCACATAAGGGGATGGATTACATGCTAAATACATATTACACACTAACCCCCCTCTTTATCAAGTGATTCAAATATAATTTTATCAAGCATAATGGAGGATTAGGGTTGAAAGACAAAATCATCTCTACAAGTTTATTTAATAACCAGTGCTTGATTTTTCACAAACAAGCTCACAAAGACATAATGCAACTACACAAGAAGTTTTAGGTCTCTTTGATTAATTTTGATAATAATGTCAAGAATGAACATCACCAAACATTAGAGCATCCACAATTTATAATTCCTATCCTTTTGCTAAATGAAAGCTAGATTTAGGTTTATGACACCTTCTTGGTCTTGTAAAACTAGTTTTAGCCTCTATATCAACCATCTCAATATATTTATAACTAAGTTATATTTCTTCCTATTTATCACTATTTCTATAAATGTGAAAAAGATAAATAATTTCACAAATAAAGACCATAATTATTATTATATTTTGTTTTGATTTATTAATCTAGACCCTTAACTAAAATAAGAATAAAAATTCATTATTCCTAAACAAGTTAAATCACCCCTCCTCTCAAGAATCCTCTAAACCTATAGGCTTCCAAGAGAAAATTCCTTGGATAAATAACATCCATTTATCTCCCTCAACCATTGATATTTACCTCCTTCCTCTATTTAATAAAGGCCACTCCTCCATTGGAGCTATCTATAATATTCACAACAAATCCATGCCAATATAATCCTTCATCAATAGTCCTTTGATCAAGAATCCATGCCAAAAACCTAAGTCAAGGAAATCCATATCCCAATCCTCTTATTTTTAGAATTATAATGCTATTCTGAATTGTGAACTCATTAGTTGGTATTAGGTTCTAATGGCTCTATCACTTTACCTAGTAGTTTGATTTTTGGGTTTGAATTTACAATTTTAAATACATATAGAGCTCAAATGTAAACTCACATTTTGGCAACCATGATGGGACCATTGCTCCTAATTTAACTACTTTTTTTGTTAGAAATCCTTTTAAAATCTTGCAAGATCAATTTGATCAAGAAAAATCTTGGATTTTTGAAAATTTTCATGCACAAGTGGAAATTGTGACCTTGCATTGGTATTATATACTTTTCATTCATGGTTTTATCTTGAGACTTGTGACCTTGTAAATAACTATTTTTCCAACTGCTAATGGTATCATATTTTGTAGGTTTTTACTTTTCGACAAAACTAAAACTTCCAAGTAGAAATTTTTCCTCATGAATAAACATATTATCTATTCATGTTATAATTTTTCCTAAGCTACTAACAGTTTTTTTTACAAGTCACTCATAATAACACAATTTTGTGAACTAAAATTTTGCATAGGCAGTTGCATTTTTGTACTATTGAATCACAATATTGCATTTTTCATAAATCACTAATAGTTGTCCCTTTTGGGCCCTTGAAATATGATTTTAGTCTTGATATATATGGTTTGTAGGGGACTAATCATTATCTAATATTATTTTTAATACATTTTTGTTTTTAAAGCATATATCTTTTTTTCTAACCCCTTTGATTATGACTAGGTTTTTTCTCGATATTGTTTTGTTATGTGGTCTTTTTAGGGTCAATATGGAAGAAGGCAAGGCTGAAATATCATCTATAGGAAAATAAAAACATATCCCTTTATTCTTTTCACATCATTAATTAAAATACAAACCACGTAATTCTTAGAATCATGACCTTGACTTGTGGATTCATGGTATTGAAAGACCAATAATGATTTTTCTCTTTTAATCTAGTTCTATCAATTTTTGCATTCTAATTTAATTTTTTCTATTCATTGTTATATTTAGGGAAAATTTAAGGACCTAAGCTAATTAAAAATACTCTTTGTATAGTCTTAGATTCTACCTATTTTAGATAAATATCTATGTTTATAGGCCTTTATTTTTGTCAAATATCTAAATTGGGAGGTTATGTAGTTTACAATAAAAACACAACTCTTGATTCATAGTTAGTCATGATTTTGTTACTTGAAGTCAAAATTTTATCTAATAGTCATGGTTTTATAGGATTACCCATCACAGTCAGCTAACTTTCATAAAATTGTAACTCATGAGCAATGATTTTGACCCTTGAGTCACAACTTTGCACTCTATGGTTGTAATTTTTCACTATGTAATTGTGATTTTTCATTCATTTTTAGCCTTCAAAATTGTCCTTTTCAGTGCATTTTTTAGAGACACTTTTGTTAAATTATGATTCATTTGGGGTCTATTGTAAGGCCCAAATTTTCTTTGGCATTTAGGGCTCCACCCCTTGACCCCACCCTATACCATGATAGGGAGCACACTTACGACACTACCCCTAGAACCTATAAGGATCTCTACCCCTTAACCCTGCAAAGGGTACTACCCCTTGACCATACTAAGGGTTCCCACTCCAAGACTCCTACATCATGACACACTCACCCCAAAGAAATTATATAACCAAAGAGTGATTTTTAAGCTATTTTTCTTAAGGGCTATTGGAATCACATATTATTTCTTTTAGGGCTATTGGAATTCAATTTTGTCTATTCATTGTTATATTTAGGGAAAATTTAAGGACCTAAGCTAATTAAAAATACTCTTTGTATAGTCTTAGATTCTACCTATTTTAGATAAATATCTATGTTTATAGGCCTTTATTTTTGTCAAATATCTAAATTGGGAGGTTATGTAGTTTACAATAAAAACACAACTCTTGATTCATAGTTAATCATGATTTTGTTACTTGAAGTCAAAATTTTATTTAATAGTCATGGTTTTATAGGATTAGACATCACAGTCAGCTAACTTTTGTAAAATTGTAACTCATGAGCAATGATTTTGACCCTTGAGTCACAACTTTGCACTCTATGGTTGTAATTTTTCACTATGTAATTGTGATTTTTCATTCATTTTTAGCCTTCAAAATTGTCCTTTTCAGTGCATTTTTTAGAGACACTTTTGTTAAATTATGATTCATTTGGGGTCTATTGTAAGGCCCAAATTTTCTTTGGCATTTAGGGCTCCACCCCTTGACCCCACCCTATACCATGATAGGGAGCACACTTACGACACTACCCCTAGACCCTATAAGGATCTCTACCCCTTAACCCTGCAAAGGGTACTACCCCATGACCATACTAAGGGTTCCCACTCCAAGACTCCTACATCATGGCACACTCACCCCAAAGAAATTATATAACCAAACAGTGATTTTTAAGCTATTTTTCTTAAGGGCTATTGGAATCACATATTATTTCTTTTAGGGCTATTGGAATTCAATTTTGTCTATTCATTGTTATATTTAGGGAAAATTTAAGGACCTAAGCTAACTAAAAATACTCTTTGTATAGTCTTAGATTCTACCTATTTTAGATAAATATCTATGTTTATAGGCCTTTATTTTTGTCAAATATCTAAATTGGGAGGTTATGTAGTTTACAATAAAAACACAACTCTTGATTCATAGTTAATCATGATTTTGTTACTTGAAGTCAAAATTTTATTTAATAGTCATGGTTTTATAGGATTAGCCATCACAGTCAGCTAACTTTTGTAAAATTTTAACTCATGAGCAATGATTTTGACCCTTGAGTCACAACTTTGCACTCTATGGTTGTAATTTTTCACTATGTAATTGTGATTTTTCATTCATTTTTAGCCTTCAAAATTGTCCTTTTCAGTGCATTTTTTAGAGACACTTTTGTTAAATTATGATTCATTTGGGGTCTATTGTAAGGCCCAAATCTCCTTTGGCATTTAGGGCTCCACCCCTTGACCCCACCCTATACCATGATAGGGAGCACACTTACGGCACTACCCCTAGACCCTATAAGGATCTCTACCCCTTAACCCTGCAAAGGGTACTACCCCTTGACCATACTAAGGGTTCCCACTCCAAGACTCCTACATCATGGCACACTCACCCCAAAGAAATTATATAACCAAACAGTGATTTTTAAGCTATTTCTCTTAAGGGCTATTGGAATCACATATTATTTCTTTTAGGGGTAACTATAGAGGACTATTTTGTCTTGATAACAACATATTTTGGTTTAACATTTTATCTTACATATTTCCCCTCAATATTATCAATCAAACTACTAATCTTTATCTTATAGGTTGGCCTTTTATGAGTGCCACTTAAACTACAAACTATTTTGGGGCATTTTGAAAATATTTTTTATCACTTTGTCTTATATATCATTATCATCATTTGTCTTATATATTCTTGTCTTTTATCTTGTAGATATAATCACACATCTTAATATAAATGGTTAATGAATATTTTTATCTACCTATTTATGTCCTAAGGTATATGATCAGCGTATGATCTCCCCTTTACATCTTTGCAGTGATTCTTAGGGGATCAAAAACCACCTATAATCCCTCCCCCTTTTTTATATGGGGCTATTGACCATTGATTTCACCACCACACACTAGTCTAAAGTCTATGTTATGGTGGAGTCTAAGAATTAGGAGATTTGTCATTATGCACCTATACAGAATTCTCCAGAAAGGGTTCCATGGAGTGAGGGGTGATTAAAATCCAATATGTTTGGTAGTCAAAAATTATCCTATATTAACTTGGACCCCATTTTACCTTTGCATATATAAGGGATGTAACTAAAATCCCTTATGTATGTATGTATGTATGTATGTGTGTGTGTGTGTGTGTGTGTCTATATATATATATATATATATATATATATAGACACATACACACACACACACATATATATATATATATACTACTAACAAAGTCAGTAGTAGCTCTTAAGTATCAATCATGTGCAAATGGGATTGAGAGGGTTTGGTTGATTCTATAATAGGTCATCAACCTAAAACATCACCTGTGAATCCATTTCACATTGTAAGCATCAATTTACACACCCACCAATTTACTAATCATAAGATTGTAGTTTGCTTGATTTGTTGTGTTGTGTTAAACCAGTGTTATTTGTGACCTGAGTTGGCATTTTCACCCAAACTTATTTACCTATCTAGTTCTTTACACTACCCAACTTGTATATTCTTACCTCATTATATCTATCAACTTTTACATCCTTACCCCATCATATCTCCTTGTATATCCTTATTATCATCTTCTCATATCCTTTTCATTGTCTTATCCCATCCTAGAGATTATCTTCATCCAATCATTGACCACATCCCCATTACCTTCATCTTATCTTATACATCCTTACCTCATCACCATATTTCACATACTCTTTACATTTAATGTCCCATCATTATACCCTACCTATCACTTATATATCTTAAATCATATATTATCTAGATCTTGTCCTAAATCCCTACCCCATCACTTATATTGACCTTGTCTTCATCCCCTCTTAGTCTAACCATCTTCACTCATCATTGATTAATGCACATCACCTAAATATTCAAACCATCATCTTGTTTATCCTTAATTTACCCTCTTGTACATATAATTTTTATTTTATACATCCTTTTATCCACACTTTTCATTAGAATCATTAATCATTAGTCACACCCACATCACTATTATCTCATCTTGTACATCCTAGACACCATCTTGTACATATTGTCCTATTAAATTTACTTCATCCTAGTCTATCCATATCCACCCATCCTTGATCATGCCCCAGCATCTACGTATTCTAATCACATATTTCACATATTTATCATCATCCCATTAAACATATTATCCTTGTATTGTCCTATCCCATCCCCCATCTTGTCTTCATCCCATCTTAGGCAAATTTTATCACAACCTCGCCTTCCCCTCTTCCTAGTCCAGCCATTATCCACTCATCATTGACCACATCCCCATCAACTATATCTTTTTTGATACATAATTTATTCTCATGTACATCCTTCTATTCACATCCTATCCTAGTATCCCTCTTCATTAGTCATACCCCTACATATCCCAATCCCATTTTGTTTCATTATCTACATCCTATCCTAGGTCCACTCTACCCATCATCATTTATCTTAACCTTGTCTTCATCATCAATTTAATATATCGTTATCCTATCCTAGTTAGCTCTTTAAGTCATATATGGGTCTACACCGTCCCTATCACACTTAGTCATTTCATCAGCACTAATACAATAACCTTCATCACATAATCCTACCCCATCCAATCTTGAGCAAATAGGCTTAAGGTTTTGAGCTAGTCCTTTATATTTTCATATCATCTTATCATTCTAGTCCATTATCACTATTCATCAAATCTCATTCTTAGTCAATATACTACTATCATCTTATTACTTTGTCAGTTTAAATCTAATAACCCATCATCATAAATATAGTATATATCATTATTTCCTACTCATAATTATAAACCAATCATATCCTCCTCTTGTTTGTTTTAACATATGAACCTAACAAACACTCAATCCTTTTGCTAGCTTTAAAACTAGACATTATTGATAGGTAGTTATCACCTATTGTATTATTGGTTCAAAATTTGATCCTCATCCTATATCATATCTATCATATCTCATCCACCTCATCTTCATCATCATTTGTCATATTATCTTGGTCCTTTGAGCCTTATTTGTTCAATAATCCATATCTAATCCTTAATATATGTCCACATCAGTCCCCATCTCTTATCAGTTATCCTCATAGATTTAGACCTAGTTTGTGTAGACCAATACATATTAAAAAATAGGGATGAAGTCCTTTTGTAAGCACTATAATTAGGTTCTCACCTTTTTGATTACCTTGATACCATTTTCCATAAATCACCATCCCACATCTTTCCCCATCCATAATCCCCTAGACTATAAAAATTAATACTAGCATTCCTAGATGCGATCACCTTAATCAGTCAATACATTCCATAGAATAAATATGAATTCCTCTTGCAGCTATATAATATGGGTGCCTATTTTCCTAATGATTTGGACCCTATAAGCCTCAAATCCCCTCCTAAACAAGTCCACCATCAAACTTTATCCTCATCTACTAACCCTATTCAAATCCCCTTAGGCTTCATTTATACTTTTCTATAGTCAAATACTCCATCCAATAACATCACTTCTAAATCCAATGCTTTATCCCATCAAGTACCTCATCCTTTATCACCCACCACCCTAAAGCTAGACCCCACTCTCATAGACCAATACATAATTTCCAACAAGGATGATATCCTCTTACAGTTCCTTATGATGGATGTCCCACTTCTCAAAGGTGAAGGCCCCATTTCATTCATTTCATCTCCAAGAAGAATCCCTTTATGTAAGTATCATGTACATACTTCCATACCCTAGTCATAACCCATATTTTATTAGTAAAGGGAATCCAATCTTGGCCACTTGTCCATTTAAATAGTTACATTAAACACCATCTAATCTCAATTCTAATGTTTGCACATCAAAGTCATAGAGTGTATTAGGTCCTTATACTCCCCTTATTATATCTTTATAATCCCTTTTCTAATAACTAATCACCATCAAAATGATGGTCTATCCACCCATACAACATCTTGATCCCACCAAGCCTAATCTATCATGGTATAAAGAAAATCAATACTATTAATATCATCAAACTTGGGGGAATTCCATTAAAAAATGTCAAAATTTTCGTGATTATGTCCGATATATCATTGACTATGGTGACATAGTAATTAAGGATGAACTAAATGAGTCTATCTCCATATGTGAATAAAAAGAAGAATGCCAAGATTCCATTCCCAATCATGATCAAACCCTTCCCCTTCCAATCCAAGGTTAAAACATCTTGTGCATCTTACATAATCCCCCATCATTGATCAATCCTCCATCAACCACAATTCCATTTCCCATACAACTAGTCCCTTTATATCTAATAATCCTTTTCATGGACCTATCTTTGCTTAGTCCATCATTCATCCATCATTTCTATCTCAAACATCACATCTAATATCCCATGTTGAGAGGATAATCATGGACAATCACTCTTATCTTAGCAACCTAAATTTAGGTACACCATAGTTATCATCAAAACCATCTACATCATGATCATGTGTAGCATTAGTTTTTGAGTTAGAATCATCACAAAAAACATTAACCTTAATCAATATTGTAGAAGATGATCACTCTGCCTATCCTTTTGAATATGCCTCTAATTTGGATGATAATTAATCACTATGTATACATTTAGATCCCAATTAGGATGATGAATTCATAAAAAAATTCAAGCTTTGTTTATTGAAGATTGTCATAATGAATTTGATTCTACTTTAGATGCACATACTATAGGTAGTCTCAGTTATCCTTTTGAGATTCTTGAGGAAATTTTATTTGATATTAAGGCTATGGATCCTCATAAACTTTATGATAACTATGCTACCCATTATCCTATTAATCCTTCATACAACATCAATCATCCAATGCACCTCCTTAATCCCTATATCCCACTCCATAATGGGAATGAACAAGAACATGAATCATTGGATTCCCCTTTATATTACATATCATTTGCCTTAAATATAAAGATTTAAGGCCATGATCTAATAATCATAAGTCATGATCAAATTGTATTTAATCCTATTAGTCAAAATCAAGAAAAATCAAATCATCAACCTAATAAAAAATGTCTTCCCTTGGTGAAGCCCAAAATATTACACTAGGGGCATATCAAAGTAAAAATAATCATATATCAATTCAAAAATCAATCACCTCTAATCAAGCCCAAAAATTGGCACCAGGGGAAATCAAAGTCAAATCTAATTAATAAATCAAGAGAAATTAAAAAATAATAATTGTAAGGCTAATCATCCTCTTAATGCTTGGGTCAAAGAATCAACAAATTAAAAGGTCTTAAATCCCTTAATCTTATGGCACTAATATAAATAATCTCCTCTACGATATCCAATGGTATATGCAACCATTGAACCCTATTTCCACTCCCCATCTCATTATTATATCTATCCTTCACATACCATATCCCATCATCATAATCATAACATCTTCCCATCCCTACCATATCTCCAATCCCTAGGCATCATTATACCTTATATGTATCACAAAGACAATTGGTTCAAATTTCAAGGGGATGTTAAATAAAGAATCAATAAAGGTCACCAACACATAATCCTATCATCATATTTTTATAGAATAGGTGTTGGTTAAAAATCTAGTTATTGACAACACTCTTATATCTTGTACCCTTATCTAATAAACTGAGATGCCATCAAAGAATTCAAAAAAGTCACAAAATAAAAATAAAAAAAATCATTCATCTAATGGTGAAAACCAATCTTCTAGAGCCTTAGGTAAGTACCATGATGAAAACCTATTTTTGGCATCATGTTAAATTAATCCATTATCTACACTATACCTTAACACTTAAGGGGTACAATTCATCCATTTCATGCATCCCTCCTCAAATGTGTCCATAGCACCCATGCATCTTCTCCCTTGGTCCAACCCATCATCTACCATCATGTTTTACACCCTATCTCTCATTCTTTCTCATATTGTATTTCATAAGGAATGGAAGGTGTCTTGAGACATGTTCTCAAACCATCTTGGCATATCCTATAATGGACACTCAACAACTAAACATTTGGTTCCTTCATGATGTGGTCATTATGAATCCCTAGTCCTTTCTTCCTTGGTCCCCATCCCCCTCATATTTTTGTCATCCAATCCATCATTCCATCCATACTCATTCTATTTTATAGGATTGGTATTCCCTTTGGTAATAACCCCATTTGTATAATGTACATATGTATTCCAAAAAATATAAAAAATTTGAAATATTTCCAAAAACCCTAAAAATAATATAGTCTAAAAAATACAAAAATAGACTATGGTGTCTTATCTTATGCTTGATCCCATAGTCACATTTATATCCATATAATACCCATCCATAATCTATTGATAACATATTTATTATTGAAATCCAATCTCAGTGGTCACCCATCTCTCTTTATCTTCATCATCCTTTTGGTGAGGTATTATAGACATCTATAACCTTGCTAAAGAATTTAATTTGGCACCCATCACTTCCCTATCAGTTCTTTTTCACACTTAAAACCCATTAAATCACCTCCTTAATATGTGTGGAAGGTACTTGATCCCATCATTATCTTTATCATTGCTTTTTCATACCTAGCAACCATCAAATCACTCTTTACTAGTATGGAAGGTATTTTATCCCATCATCTCCTAGTCTCCTTACTAGATTGGATTCTTACACGACCTTGTTTATTGGTAATCCTCAGTCATCACTCTTCTAAATCACCTTTATTTTCCACATTTTCAATTTAATTTCAAGACAAAATTATCATTCAAATACCTTATCATGTTATCCATCCTTATATCCTAAACTAGGGGCAACATCCTAAATCCATATCCCATTCCTAATTCTAATCATGACCATCCTATTAAAATACAAGTATATCATAAGTACACAATAACATAATGATAAAATTAGTCTAAACCATCACCTAATCACTCATCCCACAATTCAACAAGATATTATGACACTACATGCATATACTTGTGTGTGTGTCACTTGTTCATTTGGTTTGTCTTGTTTGCATGTTCTTTTATCATGTATATATCTTATTTTATCTCATTTTTTTTACATCCTATATATTTTTGTCTATTGGGAAATGAATAATGATTATATAGGTCACCAAATGTCTCATAATAATTATAGGTTCCCTCAATGATGTAGAGTTACCATTTTCCTATGCACTTTGTCATAATGTCCTCTTGGTCATGCCTACATCATGGGGCATACTACAAAGTTCCATATTTATTGGATCACTTAGACAATGATGAGCCTTATGAAATCTATGATGGCTTGATTAGCTACACCTTCATCACTTATCTAATCATCTCATCATCCTTATTTTGTTTCATTAATCTAACCCTCTCGATCTATATGATTTACATCCAATCTTAATCCTTTAATCAATCATTGTCATTTATCCTATAGTAATAACTACATTAGCTTGAGGTATTTTCAAACTATTTAGGTAAAACTTGGCCACTTTTTGATTCCCAATTGTAGCTCAATTGCTATTTCCTCTATCACTCCCTTGAATTTTTCCTTGCTAGGTGCATCATAATTAACCACATTATGGGTCATTAATTTAATGCAATACAATCCAATTCTTTTCCCATAATTATTGGTCACTCGATTATATCAATTCTTCTCTATCATCCCCTACATCATATTGATCATTTTATATTTGAGACACAGCCATCATTAATATTATCAAATCATATCCTATCCTATAACTCTCCCTTACATGCATCCTTGCTTGGGATACATCTAAATATTGTGGATTTTTAATGCCATAATCATCATGTTATGGTTAATTCCCCCTTGGGATATGTTGATAACTGTGACATAATCATCTCTATTCCTTATGCATGTGTCCTTGTTAGGGACATCATCATCAATCTATATCTCATTTCTCAAGTTGATTTCATCTTATTCCTCATCTATCTCACCATCTCATGTCCCATCCCCTTGTCTATCGATTACATTCCACCCCTTATGTCTCTTTAGAGTGGTCATCCATCTTATTCTTTCCCATATGTGCCCTCAAGGGGGCATAATATGCACTAACATCATTTATTAAAATCATACACGACATTATTTTTATTTGAAATACAATTACTCTACTTTTTTTAATTATAATTCACTTTCAAAGAGTGGAAAAATATATACATCTAAATTCACTCACCTACATTATTGTCACTAATATTCCTATTAGTCAACACTAATTCTACTTATTCTAATTAATTATGTCTTAATATCCCCCTTTCCTAATAATTTATCTAACATAACCCCTTCATTACCATTCATTAACTAAACTTATACATTCCCACCTCATCATCAATTTATCCCAAATCCCAATTATCCTATCTTACCTATTATTTTGGAATTTTAAATTCCCATAGCCCACCTACCCACATACTAAGCTTATCCCTAGTTTTTCCTACAACCTTATTCTTTAATCACCCACATAATCCATATATAATCCCCATCTAATAATCATTAGTCCTTAAGAAGGATTATATAACCCTACAAATATATAACCTTCTCTATGTTAACCCCTTCTCTCTATAAGCCTCTAAAGCTAGATTCTTCTAAGGAATTTTAAATTATTTGGATAATTACCATCTATTGATATCCCTCAACCAAGTTTAAACCTCAAAAATTGATCTTTACCTCCTTACTCTATTTAACCAAGGCCACTCCTTCATTAGAGCTAACTAGAATCTTCATAGCAAATCATTGTCAATCTAATCCTTCATCAACAATCCTTTGATCAAGCATCCATGCCAAAAATCTTAGTCAAGGTAATCCATATCCAAATTTATAATTTTAATTCTATTTAATCATGGTATAGATAATTTATCTTTAGAATTATAATGTTGTTTTGAATTTTGAATTCATTAGTTGGTATTAGATTTAAATGGCTATATCTCTTTATCTAGTAGTTTGATCTTTGGGTTTGAATTTAAATTATTAAATCCATATATGTATAAAATTTAATCTCACATACACAAGGATATTAGGTGTTATTATTACTATGAGGAAATGGTCATATGCAAGTTTAAGACCTATTAAGAGAGCATAATCATCACTTACAGGAAATAACTCAAATCTACCCTTCAAAGCCTTCCAAAACCTTATATGTAGATGAGTCTAAAATATAAATAATAAACATGGATTTAGATTTAATTAATACTATTGGGGTATCAAACATGACATGAAAACACAAGTTTACTTAGGAACCTACTTAAAATCCCTCATGATAGTCAATACATCTAAGTTATCTAACTATAGGAACGTAAATAGTCTATCCTCAACCTTGAGCATGAGATGGTATATTCACATGAGGAGAGAACTCAAACTAATAATGAAAGAAAAAAATATATGTCAAGTCACCTAAGGAATGTAAACCTATAGGAGTACACTAATGAACTAATGTAGACCCATGAAATCAGTTAGGGTTACCTAATCAGTGAAGGTGACAAACTAAAGCAAATGGCATTGCAAAGAAAATGTAAAAGGGAGTCTTAGGGTTATGAGGACATATCTAAATCCCTTAATATTTTGTATGATGGTTTCTCTAAGCAAGGAAGTTGTCTATTTTTAGCTAGACACCTAAGATATAAAGACCTAAGTATGTGGTTACGTATACAGGTATTGTTAGCGAATTTGGGAAGGACAAGCCTCCAATATATAGTCAAAACTTGGAAATAGGTTAGCTAATCCAATATATATTTATAAGAGGTTAAAAAAGGATACTTGTATCTTCATCACTGACTTTTGTAATCATATATAAATGATAATCATGGTCAAAGCAAGCTTAACAGAGAGATGGTTGACATTATGTCTAAGAAAATAAGAATAAGTGAAGAATATGGAGTCTATACTGAGGATGATTCTATGAAAAATTTAAGGTTACATATGAATATATAGGTTAATTTAAGTGTCAAAGCCTAATCGAAGCCTATAAGGCCTAAACCTACCATGAAACTTCAAAACCTAATATTCACTTCATGGGTAGATCCAAATCTCCAAGAAGAATCAAGGTGATGTGTAAGTTTATAAAGATGTTTTAGACCTTAAAGGAGGTGTTTGAAGAAGGGGAATGCAAATGAAGGGTCTAATTTAGTATTAACAATTTCTATATCTCTATGGCCTTAAAAAGACATGCTGATTTGTCACTTTCAACACTCATATATTTCATCATAGATAGACTTAGACTAGGGATTTTAGGGGAAGTTGGGCACCCCTATGGACCCAATATCAATGAAAGAGATAGTGGGATTTAGGCGCATGACTATATGAAAAAATGTTAACACTATAACCTCTAAAAATTACCTTAGAAGGATCTGGAAGAACACCATATTTTATTCATATCTCCACACATAGTCTACATGGGACCTAGGGCTATTCAAAAAAATTTAAGGGGTTTGTAGGATAAATGTTCATGAAAAAAAATTTGTTTGGAGGACTTTAATCTATGAACCATAGTTAATATGGTAGACTTCCAAAACCCTCCTTAAACCATGTTTTAGAATCAATGAAGTAATTATACCTATAAATGCACTAAAATGAGGTAATTTGGCTATGAAATAAGCCTAATTGTCTTCCCTAGTCCCCTAATTACCCAAATTCTTGACTAGTTAGCATATGCACAATATGTACTATATGGATAAGGCCTAAAAGGTCTACTCTAAACCTCTATATGATAAGATGATAATGATATGAATATATCGTATGTTTCTAAGGAGGGAGAGGGACACTGAGGTCTCAAATTATTATACATTATCCACCTACAGGGGCCTCCATGCCTAATAACCACTTGCAGAGAGGCCTAAGTACCTAAAATAATGATAATATGCATATAAGAGTAGTAAATGGTTGGTTCAAGATAGTATAAATGATATAAGGGAACTAGTAACTTAATTTGATGTTATAAAAAGTGTCTATGTGCTTAAAAACTCCAAGTTAAGGTCAAAACTTAGAAACCCTACATTTAAACCTCTTTATCTAACACCTTCCTCAAGATAATGCCACTTGAAAGATGGAGCATAAGACAAAATAATATTAGATGACATCTCAAATCACTATGGAGGTGTTTATCATATTTTTCTAGGTGTGTGAGAAAATTTGGTTTGTAGGGGAGAAGTCACAGTTGGTCATTTTGGCTTGAAAGTGCCTTGAGACTTCTTAAAATGCACATTTCTCACTTGGGGGGTAATTTTATAAGCACATACCTATATAGAATAGTTTCATGGGGATTTGATCACTTTAGGAGAGTTTTCAGGCCTTTTCTAAAAGACATCATTGAAATTGGTTTGAAGGTTAAGGTCTTAATATTTATTATAGACACTAAAATTGGACATAACTAGCTTCTAACTAGACTTCAAATTGATTCCCACCAACCATTAAAAATTAAGCCTAAGGATCATTAAACTTCCCAAATTTTATTTTTCATCATTCATCAAATATTGGAATCATGTTGAGACATTCCTAATTGGGTTATTCTATCATATGAAATAATAAAATCTCATATGTTCATCCATAATCACCTTTCAACATCACAACTATCAGATTGGCCTATGGACCTTTTAAGTGGGGAACTTGCACACTTAATTCAATATTAAAAGAGTTAAAATTTCAATTAAAATTATTTAAAAAGATAAAAAAAAATTAAGATTGTTCATTTCATTTATTTTATGATACTAACACAAGACTAACCTCCATTTTATGTTTAAATCCTAGTTCACATGTTGGAATGCCTTGTGGGACCCTCAATGATCACATATAATTAAGGAGACTAATATGCTACTTTTAGTTTTGGTAATTGATCCTTTAAAATCTTCAAAATTCAAGTTTTTAGTTCATTTTTCATGTTTTTTTATTTTTAGCAACACACAGGTTGTAAGTAACCAATGCTAGTTTATTTCAAAATTTGATAGATACCAACATCAGTTCTGCTAAATCAATGTTGATTTTCTCAAAACTAACATCGATCCATATGTGAAAATTAAGGCATGGTAGATACATATCTAACAGTGGGATTTCTTGGTTTTTTCTAGTTTTTCTTATTTTCATATTATTTGTGTAACCATTTCCTTGTAGGGTCTAGTGATAATTATTAGTTTTAATCTCATTTTACTAACAATATTTTTGTGAAAAGGAGAATGTGTCTTTTTCTATTATGCATGAAAGATAATCAATCTTGTCGATCAAGGTCAATCCCTATGGATCAACATCAGTCACTATGTGGATTGACTAATGTCAATCTCTATGTGGATCTGTATGGACTAACATCAATCCCTATGGACTAAAATTAATCCCTATGTAGATCAACAATGATCTTTTTTTGAAAAAAAATTAGGAAACATGAGAGTTAAATCCTAAATATTTTTTCTTCCTCACTTTTAGGATTCTAAGTGGGAAAACCCTATAACAAATTATAAGTCTTAAGGTGGAAAAATCCAAGTTTGAACATTATTAAATATTGCATAATTTGTCTTTGGTGCTTAATTATAACTTAGTTATTTGAATTCCTTAGTTATTTTCAAAATTTTATATTGTAAATTTTTTTTCAAACAACCAATGTTAATGGGATTAAACTTAAAAACATACTTTATTTTTCTACAATAAAATGAACTTTGAAATTTAGTTACATACTCCTAAGAGTTGTTCATTTTATGCTTATTTTTTTGAAATTTGTTTGTTTTTATCAGACTAAGTGATGTATGTATGTTCTCCCCCATCCCATTGAGGGAAATCAAATGACCAAGAGTGCTCATTTTTTCCTTTGTTGCTTTAGTTCAAAATTGTGAAAATAAAGTCATTGAGGCCCTCCCCAAATCATTATGGTTTGGGTGACCACAAAATGACCCTAAAGTCTTTTCGCATGTCTTTATTTTTCATGCATTTTGATTTGTGAGTGGGAGTTCATCACCTCCTCATGAGTTTTCTAGGGAAGCATTAACCCAAGAATTCATCCCCAATAATTTTTTAACCCCACTCATAGTGGGGTTTATAAATTGAGTTGGTACATCATTGAGATGGTAGTTTTAGTAATTAAACTACTTCTGTTAGTGAGTACTTCCCTCAAAACTTATGATCAACTTAGACATTGTACTACATTGAGAAAATGATAAATGCAATGGTTATTAAAAGGACAAGACCTTTTCACAATAATCTAATTGAAATGAACATATATTATGTTAGACATAATTAGGACCATCTAAAAATGTGCAAAAATTGATAGTTTAGAACAAGCCCACTTCTTACAGACATATTGTTGATGTAGGGAGAGTAGCCAAAAGTTTCATGTCGTAGTACAAACTCTTGAGAGAAGAGGGGGCATAAAAACCCTAATTTTCACACACTTTTACTTTTTGGATTAATAATTAAAATACTCTTAAGAGTGAGTATATTGATGGAATTTGATAGTATCATGCAACCTTGTTAGTTTTATAATCTTAGACATTAAACTTAGGTTATTGATGGATTTTATCCTTTCCTACATGGTTTAGAGTTTAAAATATTTATTTGTCATACTGCATCATAATAAGTCTTGTTTATACATTAATCCTTTGTTTTAGGAGGCATTACACCACCCATTTGAAATCATACATGTGCCTTAGTGTTTTTATTAACCTTTGTGTGTGTGTCACTTGATTGAAAATGGTGTCATTATGCTACTCAATTCATTTCGAATCTTTTGCCTTTAAGTCTTGAAACCAAACCATTGATTATATATTTAGATCATGATAGCATTTTTATATTAATTAAATTGTTTCAAATACTTATTTTCCTTGTGTCCAAATTCCCAATTTCAAATCCAAATCCATGTGTTCCTTTTGAGATCTTTACCTAGTGTTGTTATGTCGTTCATTATTGTCTAGCTTGATTTTGGTTTAAATAAGCTTAGTTTTCTACATTGAGTTTAAAATTAGCTTTGAAAAGTTCAAATACAAAAATTTATTGATTTTTTCATATGTCTTGTGTAATTTTGTCTTAGAAATAGATCTTTTTATTTTGTTTTTTGTAACTTAGGTTAATTATTTATTCAATTTGAAGACTATTATTTTTGCATAAACTCTGGGAGAAATAGCCTATCTTCCAAATGCCTATTGTTTCATGCCATTTACCAATTAATAAAGTTAATATTTAAATCCAAATTCCTAATTCATACTAAAGTGTTTTATATTTTTGACATTAAATATCATACCTTTTTATTAAAAGTCTTGCTTTTGTTCCTTTTACAAAAGACCTAGTGCATGCCTACTTTGAGCCTAGAATTTATGCCTTCTCCAAAAGACCTAGCAAATTTTATTTTCTTTAGATAGAATTTTTTGAATCACTTTGAACCTAAATTTTGTAATTCTAGTTTTAATTCATCCACTTGACCTTTGTGTGTAATACATTTGATGTTTGACTATTTTGTACCAAGTTTTAGCATAGACCTTTTGGAGATACAACTCCACTTTTAGACCAAGTTAGACCAAGTTCAAACCATTTATCCTTTGTACATTGTTTTTAATATTTTTTAGAAATCTAATAATTTTTAAAAAACATTAATCATTGATATGAATATGTCTCACTATACTCATATTAGAGCCATGTACAATCTATGATAGGATAATGTGGTCGACATAAGAAGACTTTGTTCAAGACCCTTATGGTGATGATGTAGTTTATGAGATAGATCCATATCCTCCTTAAAACACTAAATTTGGGGAACAAATCCAAGACCCTTTATCTCATTTTATTAGCATGCCTCCATACTTAATGTAGGACCAAGAGCAAACAACGTAGTACCATATTAGCATACCATTAGTTGTAGACCAAGTTCAACAATAACCATACTATGTTATGATGCCATTGACATATGATCCCTATTTATTTGATCTTTACTTGAAAGAAAATAAGGATGAAGTTTTAATCAGAGACACAAAGTTAGGGTCTAAGTTTAAAATAGACTTCCCCTATAAAAACATGCCTACTCTAGTTAGAGTGCCTTACACCATGCCTTATAATCAAATAATTAAACATGCCTCTTCTAAAAATCCTCAAGCTATAGTACTGATGTCATACCAATTTTAACATATGATTTTCATATGAATGGACCTCATGGAAGACTAATTCATGCATATGTAGAAAACATATCAGACCTATTTGAACTTAGTGTGTAATTTTAATAACAAGACCATGTAAAATTCTCCACTTATTGAGTTAGTTCAGGTGTAGACCCATTCATGCAAAGCACTTTAGTTGGAAACATGTTTAATGCCTAAGCTATTGAAGAAGTGTCTATTGCTTCTACATAGATAGATGTGACCAACATAATGGATAAAATGCAAGTGTCATCTAATATAGGTGAAAGTGGTTTTACTACATAAACAACTAGTCAATAATAAGTGCCTTTAGTTAACACCACAAGTGGATCAAAACATGAGGGGGTAGGAAAATCTACCTCCTAACCACAACAAGATTACTCTAATCTTCAACTAGCTACTTCATCAATCACAAAATATCAAGGATTAAGTAGTCAAAAAATAACTAGTACCTTGCCTCAACAAACTATGATGAATGTCACTCAACCATTATAGGTGATAACTAACATTCCACAACAATAGGCACAATCTAGTATACCAATGTAGAAGAGATCAAACATTCTACCACCTCAATATGAGCCAACTAATGTTCCACATGTTTAGGTAGTGACAAGTATACCTCTTTAATCATATACCAACATGCCTTTAAAAATGTTCTCTGATAAATAACGTATGTCTATTGGTCAGTAAAAAATGCTAAATATCCAACAAGCATCTACTTCACAACAAGTTTTTATGATACCAAGAGGTAATATTATTCAACAAGTACCAATCAAGGAAAAAATTCCTTTTACTCCAAATATGCCATAAATCCAGTGATAGGTCCATGTCTCATAATATGTTCCCCTTATTCAGCCAAGTTTAACTAGTCAGTAGTAAGTCCATACTCAACCTCAATAGGCACAATACTTCACTCAAATCCATATCCTTCCATCCTAGCCATAATTCCCCTCAAAATAGGCCTATATAAAAAATATAAACCAAAATATTATACCTTAGTACATGTAATTTAAAAATCCCATCCCAATCTAAAGATGTATATTCTTGGTCAATTCCATAACCAAACCAACATTCTATAACAAACCATGCTTCCATAATACCATAGTCAAAGCAATCCACTTTTGACCACCCATCCTTTTTCGTAGGCCAATGTTACCTCTAGTGTTTGGGCACATGTAATGTATAAAATGAAGGATGCAATTTACGTCATTTAAGTCAGGAAGCAGATCAAGATGTTTAAGCTGGATGACATGTGTTCCTACCCATATAGCATGGATTATCTTAAAATAACATTTCTTCTATGGTTCAAACCACCAAATTTTGATAAATACAAGGGTAAAGGGGACCCTAAGGCCCATTTAATCAAATTATTTATTAGCTTCTAGGTAATGTATTATAGTAACATATACCTCATACTTATGTTTATTTTGAGTTTATCAAGACACAATTTAGAGTGGTTTTTAAAATTTCCAAAAAATTTAGTATCTAATTTTGATACCTTTAAGACATGTTTGTGCAGGATTTATCCTAAAATATCAAACATGAATTATCCTATCTAGTCCTTTGACAATATCATTTGATAGCAACCATGGTCCTATCTCTAATCCTGATTATGAAATCACAACTTCATGGTCAAAGATTACCATACTAGGCCCACAACCATATGCCACTATAACAATATTACACATTTTTATGGATAGAAATAAGCAATATACCTATGTGTTCTAAAATACATTTGATATTATGTAATAACTTTAGAAGATGCCTGCATAAATTTTTATTTTGGATTTGTTGTGATAAGAACATCTAAACAGAGTTATTTATAAAATCATAAGTTCCCAACAACATATCCCTAGATAAATTTTAAGATTTAATTAGACATCTATCCTTGGGCCAAAAATTAACCTTTTACCAAAGTGATATGTCATCCCTTGACCCTCTCCATAACAATCCATTATACATAAAAGTTATCATAATGTAACCCAAAGTGAAACATGTCCTCATAGACAATGCATTGGACCTATATATTATGTCTCTAAATCTCTTCAAGCATCTTAGATACACAACAATAAATCTCTAATCATAAATGATCACAATCAAGGCATTTGATAATGAAGATCAGGAATCACAAGGCACTATTAGCTTGCTAGTTATCATTTAGACCTTGACCCATGATACACTATTCATGTGTTAGACCTTAAACTATATTAAAATTTGCTTTTCGGTAGACCTTGGTTACATGAAATTCATGCAATCACTTAAACATTGCATTAGTGTCTCAAGTTATCTCATTCTATCATGGACATCACCATTCATAGAGATTTATAGCCCTACAAACATTGCAAGCATTTGGAGGATGACTATGAAAGCTATAAATACCATTTTAACTTGGATCTAGTTCCCAAAAAATATAAGGGGAAAGAATTTTTTTTATATATACTAGAGGTTAATTACTTTGACCCTGATAGCCTTGATTCATCTTCCCATGTGCCACCTCCTAAAATGTCTTTAACTTTACCATCATAACTAATGGCCCAGGAGAATAATTTACCCACGATACATACCACATTGCCAAGCTTCCATAGAACCCAAAGTCTTATGGAAGACCTAAAGTGAAGCCACCTTGCATGAATTGAAAATGAAAAGGAAAAAGCAAATTGCATATTCTAGCTCCTATCATTTTCAAAACAACAACTAGCCAATAATCCTAGTTATATAATGATAGACTAGATGATTATTATAAAAAAGAAAAATACCCCATTCTTAGTAAGATCAAGAAGAATAATGCCTATCCAGGAGGAATCCTTAGGACAAATCATTAGGTAACACTTGAGCCAATCTCCATCACTTAATATAAAGGAACCTATGGTCTTGGATTTAAAATTCTTTGGGGTTACCTCACATATCTTATTGACATTCCAATGCTAAAGATGAAATATGATGATGTTAATAGTGAAATAGAGCTTAATCATAGATTTTATAAAGACATAGCTGATACCAATCTATTTGACACCCATGCCATTTGTACCCTTAGACCAATTATTATCCATAATCTAATTCCTCTATATTATCCTCAACTTATAGTCTGGGACCAACAACCATCCATAGCGCTTATAGACAGGTTTGAGAATGATTAGGTTTTTTGCAATTTTCTAGGAATATGAGACAATATTATATTGGGAAACCACAAATAAGGGTTCTCAATCACACTAGATTCATTATCCTATTTTATAAAATCGGTGAACACCCTTAATGACAAATAAATAAATAAAACATTGAGGTCTCAAATTGAAAACCTCTTTGAAGTGATTTTGGACTAGGATAAAATTAAAGAGAAAGGCAAATCTTATATTGAAAACCTATTTTAGGCTCCATTAGATGGGTGTGATCACCTTTCCTAAAACATAGCTCAAGAGATCATTGATGATGAACTTTCTTATGGTTCTGAGTTTAGTTCTATAGAATAACACACCTTCAACTTAATTATTTAAGAGTTTCCAATAGTGTTTATCACATGGCCATACTTACCATTTGAATATTCTAATATGTCTTATGTAGTGGAAATTAAAGATCTAATCTAAATAGAGGACTTTATTATTATAGGCCAATTATAATCATTTCCCACCATTGTGGAAGATAGTTTGACTCTACTTATGGAGGACACTATAGAAGTCAACATTAGGACTCTAGATGACCAAAAATGGATCAAACTAGGTATGTCCCTTACTAAAGAGTAATATGACATATTTACAACCCTTTTGAGGGAATTTGTTAAATTATTTTCTTGGGTATACTATGGCATGCTAGATTTGGACCCTACCTTAGTTATACACCACCTTGTTGTACATTTTGATGCCAATCATGTGAAATAGAAATTGACAAATATGCATCCTCGTATTGTTTTATTAGTAAATAGAAATTTTAGAAAAATATTAGAAGTGAGAAGTATTTGACTGATCGACTATTTAGAGTGGATATCGAATATTGTGCCTATTAGTAAGAAGCCAAAAGGAAACAAAATCTACACTGATTTCATATATATAAACAAGTCCTTTCCCAAAGATAACTTTCCTCTACTAAATATTATCATGATATTTGACTCCACAACTAAGTATGAAATTCTTTCATTGATGGATGTATTTTAAAGATACAACTAGATCAAAATTATACCAGAAGACCAACATAAAATAATAGTAACCACTCTAGGTTATGTCATTTAGTCTCAAAAACTCAAGGGATACATACTAAATATCCATGACCATCATATTTCATTTTATGATACATCACATTATTGAAGACTATGTCGATGACATATTGGGAAAATCGAAGACTAGATTTGATCATCCAGGTGCACTAAGAAAGATATTTAAGAGGTTATGTGAATACAAAGTTAGAATCAATCCTAAGAAGTGTTTTTTGGAGTTACTTTAGGAAAATATTTATGCTTCATTATATATGATTGAGGCATTGCAGTTGATCCAACCAAAGTCCAAGCCATTACAAAGATGTCACCACCTTCTAATTTTAAGAAGCTCCACAATATACAGGGAAAGTTCAAGTATATCAGATGGTTAATTTATTAGTTGGATGATAAATTCCATCTATTTACACACCTAATAAATAAGGGTGTCACACTTCATTAGTATGAATAATTCCAAAAAGATTTTTAGCACATCAAATAATATCTTTCCAATTCACCTTTAATATTGTCACCTATGCCAAGAAAGTCATTCCTACTATATCTATCTACCATGATCAAATCCTTGGGGTTTTTTCTAACTTAGCATAATGATAATGTAAAATAACATTTCTTGTACTATCTAAACTATATATTGGTTACATATGAAAATAATTATATTCCCATTAAAAAAACCAATTTAGTTATGGTATTTATAGCTCAAAAACTATGATGTTACATACTAAACAACAAGACAATGGTTATTTCAAAAGTAGATATAATCAAGTGTCTACCATAAAAGTATCTTTACAATGTTTTATGGCCAAAAATATCATGCTTCTGAGCAAGTTCAATATAGAATACATCAACCAAAAGGCCTGTTGACCATTTTTACCATAGGCTAAAATGGGTCAACCCCCTATAATCAAATTCTTGTATATGGGATTTTCATAGTGTCATAGTGTATGTTGTATCTCATTTTATGTCATTTCATATGAAATTATAGATTTGGTCATAATTTAGCTTGGTCTTTATGTCATTTGGTGTCTTAGGGGTCATTATATAGTCATATATGAAAGTGTTAGGTTTTCATGGTGCTAATCAGTTGCATGAACAAGTCAAAAAAACCTAAATTTACACTTCATAAATATTTCAAATTTTGGCTAAGTGGTATAATTCTTTTAGATAAATTTTCCACACAAATCCCATAATCAAAATACAAGACATAATTATCTCAGAGAAATTATTCCACTTTATTTGGGTAAGTGTTGGAGGTCTTTCAAGAAAATTGTCTCAAAGGCAAAATCTAAGTCTATTTTATTTCAAAAATTTTGTCTAAAAAAAAGATACACAATTAATTCTTTCAGGGAAAGTGGCCAAGAAAAAATCCAAAAGAGGAAAATTTTTAGACATTTTATCTGTAGAAAAAGGAGCTAAGTGCATTTGTGTCAAAAAAATGTTTGGGATAATTTTATCTAATACCTAATTATTTCAGACATTTTGTCCAAAGGAAATGCCTTTGAAAAAAGCCTAAGTGAAATGTCTTTGCAAAAATCCTGAAGACAAAGTGTCTAAGACAAAACATCCTTAACAATATGCCTGATGTAAAACTCTAATGGAATTAAATTCTGTCAAAGAAATCATTTATTTGATCCTTCAAAATTGATCTAAGAAGGATCTCAATGTGTTCATAATATTGCAAGGACATGGAGTAGATTGTCATAATCTCAAAAATTCATCAAGACCTTGGAATATTGAATCAAAATGACTTGGGAAAGTAAAGGTACAAGACCATCATTAGGATGCCAAATAGAACCAAACTAGACAATGTGTTTATGTGTTTTATAATGATTTAAGAAGCCTCATGTGACCATTAGAACACGCATGATCAATATCATTAGTTCTAAGATCATTTTTTGTAAGTTTCATATCTTGATGAGTCTTCTATCTCAAGATCTAAGCCTTCAAAATTCATCTTTCTAAGTCTAAAGGGATAGGAAGTTGTACATGTCACATGAAAATAAATGAACTAACTCATTTATGAATTTTAAAAATATACCTCAAAAATCCTTGTGAGCCAAAAGGATGTAACACTATATAATTATTCATGCCTTGACAAGTAGTCATTTAGGTTCAAATGATTAGTGATAGATATGATGATGTCAAGCAAAACACATAGGTCATCTCACTTGAATATTTTGTAAACACACGTAGAAAGCTATTATAGCTATAAAATCAAGTGGACACAATCCTTTTAGCATCAATAACATCTCCTACAAATTTGGTGCCTCCATGACCTTTTTGATTCTAGATCCAAGCTTTCAAAGTTGGTCAAATAATGTAAGACATTTATTCTAATGTCAAATTTGAGCTCTATAATGTAACCATTTGGGTTCAAAGGGTCCTTAAATTTTTTAAAGTTGATTAAGATCTAATGGTTTGCATGAGCTCACATACTGATACATAAGATCTAGTAGTTTAGGATGAAGTCAAATAAGTCTAAAGTTCCCTAGATTTAAGACCTTTAAAGAGCTATAGGTTGGAAAATATTTAATGGTATAGATCAATCAAGGAAAAATCCAATGGCATGATGTCTACTAATAGGGAGGTGGGCCCAATGAGATCCACATCACATCTTACATCTTGATATGATGGTGTGAGATGAGTTAAAAGGTCAAGGATCTCAATAGGCCACCATGTGGCATAAACACATAAAGTAGTAGGTTGACAATAAGATATTGAGATCAATGCATGATCGACAAGTGACATGAGCATGTTTTAGATGGAATAATATTTATGGATTGTATTTAGTTTCATTAAGCTTATCAATAAATTGATATGAGTCAAAAAATTTAATGAGTTGTGTTAGTTTTTATAGCTAATTAAATGAAGGAAAGCCTTGCTAACTTAGACTAAGGTCAATAAAGAAAAATTTGATGGGTTAAGGTAAATAGAGAGCATGGATCTAAGTTTAAGCATGGCTTAGTTTAGACCAGAGCCAACATTTTAGAATACACCACCAAGGTAGACATGTAGACTATAATAGTTTCATCTATGGGACCAACTACATGAAAAGGACCCTTCTCTCCACTTTTGCACACCATGACAAATTAGTGAAGAGTAGTTATAACTAAGACAAAGCTCTAATAGATTGATCTAATGGTTGTAAATACATTGATAGTATAACCAATCTCAGAATAACTTAATCCCACCTTTAGAGTCATCAGGGAACATCAATGAGGGAATAATGTAACTATGCAATGGGCTAAAATGACTTGGATCAATCAAGAAGCTTGAATCAAAAAAATTTATAAAAGCAATTATAACTATGGTTTAAATGGATTTAATCTCATTTGATTCTTTTTTAGTGAAAAAATCCCTTTCTCTTTCTCTCCTTTTTTATAAATATAGCCTTGGAGCTATTGTTAAACATCCCTCAGGATGGTATGACTAAAATCTACCAAAACTTGTATTCTACACCTCTTAGAGTAATGAATAGATAATTTTTTGTTGTTTACTAATATGTACGTAGTGTTTTACATTTTTTTGATCTGGAAAAGTGGTTTTCATCTTCCCTTTGTAGGTCCAAGTTCAACCTAAGTACTAATAAACTTTCATGTGAGTCATATAGAGTATCTTAAGATTGATGTCTCAAGTGTATAGTGGATAGTTAAATGTAAGTTATTTTAACTAGGGCTTGTTCTCATGTCCCTCCAACCTAAGTCCATCAAATAGACCTCTAAGTGAAGCATTATTGCTTTAAAATCATTTTATACATTATATTAGTTATATTCATGGTATATTAATGTGCTAATGAGTCAATATTGATAGTATAATTTTGAATATTTGGTGAATCACCTCCTTTAGAGTAGGTTCAATCCATGCCTTCTCTAACTCTTTTCCTCATAAGTAATTATTCGATATAGACAAGATCATTTCAAGATACATTCAAGGAGCTAGCCATTAAATCTAGAGGATCATTTCCAATATAGATACACCCAAATACCTACAAATGTTCTCATGTTGCCCAAATATGGAAAAAGATTGAACAACTTCTTCAAGGGTGAAATATTTGATGATAATATTTTTGACATGCCTCTTGGGATACATTGTCTTCAAGACAACTTCTCAAGGTGAATGCTCATCTTGAAAACATTAGTTATAAATTGGTTTGATACTTAGCATTTGGTGACTCCTTCATGGTAAATCTAGTTTAATGCCATTTTTTTGTTATAAATAAGGCCTGATAATTCATGGTTCTTACTAGGTCATCCTAACAAATAACATTCAATCCAATTAACTCACCAATTAAGCCCAAAATCCCTCTTGAAGTTTAGTATCCACAATCTAACCTACCCTTTAAAGAATGAGTAGATTTTTTTAGAGAGGAGGAGGTTGAAGAGGCTAAAGAAATTAAATATTTAAAGAAAAAGACATGGCAAGGTCTCATGCTTTCCCTAAATTCAATAATAATAATCCAATTCCACTTCACACAAATAATTCCATTCCTCCTAATTCTATGAAAGTGTGCCCACATTCAATGGTGAGAGTCATGTCACACCTAATGAGCACATTAGAGATGTTTCTAAATGTTGTAGTTTCCATAATATTGTTTAAGATAACATTACCATTACACTCCTTTCCATGTCCCTTAAAGGGAAGGATCTTGATTGGTATAGGACTCTAGAAGGTGGATGCATCATAACATGGGATGAGTTTAGAGTGTTGTTAACTCCTAGATTTATAAATGAAAGTGACCATGGATCTCTCATACGTCAACTCAATGTGATAAAAAGGGACCCAAATAAACAATGCATGACTTAAATGAAATGTTTTATAAGATTTAAAATAGACTACCTCCTCCTGTGAGACCACCTACTAGCTTTGTGTTCCCTACTTACTTAAAATCCATTGGGACTAAAATTGATATCATGCTTCAATCTATGGGACATTCCACTCTTCTTGAAGCATATGATCTTGCTATCAAAGCTAAACATAGTCTCATCCAAGTTGTAGTATTACCTCATAAGGTTTTTATACCTCCCTTGTCTCACACTTATACTAGTACTCTAGATGTAGCCCAAGTTCTTAATGTCAATACCAAAATTAAGGTTTCTCTTAGATAGGAAAAAAATATTATTGATTGGAAGTCAAATTTTCTAGCTTTAGAATCTCAAAATAGGAAATCTAATATGCATCAAGGTGCCTATCATAATTTTTACCCCTATCAACATTAGTATGTCCAAAAATATGGAAAAGGAAGAGGCCAATGGTATCCTAATCCTAATACACCTACTAATGTATATACTCCTAACTCTACTACCAATGTAAGGGAGATGGTACTAGTTCATAACAAATTGGTGTAGGGAGGATATTGGTAGAAAGACCAATTCATGGATACTAATGAGAATGGAAATCAAGATATAGTGGATCAAGGTGTAGTTACTCCCCTCTTATCAAATTAGAATTAGGTGATGATTTAAGTTAATGAGGATTTCCAACCTCAAGGAGAGATCTTCACCAATTTTTAGTTGAAGAAAAAATTTTGCTAAATGAAGGATCCTCTATTACAGATAATACAATGGCTAAGAGGAAGGCAGTAAGAGGTGGTATTAGGTCAAAATATGGTGAGGTTTTCTCCTATCCCTCAAGTTTCAAGTAATTATCTACCTAAAAGATCACAATATAAAGTATTTATGGATTATTTAAACATTTTATATTATTTTAAGAATACTAAAACATCCATTTCTTTTTGGGATATTCTTGATATGCTTCGTCAAAAAGAACTCCTACAAAAGTAGTTATCTATTATCCCTGATAATGTCTCACCCTCAAATAAAATTCATGGCCATATTTATCTTGAAGATTATCCTAGTACCATTTTTTAACCATTAAATAGGGATTATAAACATATACCATTGTACATCACCCTCATTATAGGTGATAAGATGGTACACAATCTCATCATCAATAGTAGATCTTCTACTTCTATCATGCCCAAAGTTGTAACTGATAAAAAAGGCCTAAAATATGAGCCACATAGAAAAAGGATCCTTCAATTATATGGTACACCTACCAATATATTAGGAATAATAAAAGGCTTGAATGTTTTCTTTCATTATTGTCTTAGTTTTCCTTTCTTACAAGACATAATTATGGTTGATCTCCCAACTCACTTTGCAATTTTTATATCAAGGAACTTCACAACCAAGATAGGTAGATACATCTTAGTTTAATGTTGTTTATTTTAATTTAAAAAAATATATAGGGTGAAGGTTAAAATTAAGACACAATCCCTTACACAGTTTCATATTGAGCATTACATTGAGATAAGTTCCAATTTGAATTGTGTGGCTCGTGAAGAAAAGGACTCTATTGTATATGATCACACTTCTTCAAAGCTTGAAGGTATTTCATATTTGTTTCTTTATGAATATGGCCCTAACACTTATTAACATGATCCCTATGCTTCTTTTTTAGGAAACTAATTTAGGAGTGTATTGTATACATGAAGAAAGAGTACCAACATCTCTACTTGCCAATGAAGAGGGTGAAAACGATGAGCTAGGGAAGATGGTTTTTGATGGTTTAAGAAGTAAATATGGTGTAGGATATGGTTTTATGTTTGTATCCCCATATAAACAATAGTATTATCTTTCATACAAATTTAATTTTAGTTGTACTTCTAATCTGGCCGAGTATGAAGGTTTAATTCATGGACTTCAATTGGCAAGGAAAAAGGGAATCAAGATCTTGAAACTATATGGAGATAGTGAATTGGTTGTGCATTAGGTGAGGAATTTTGTTGATTCCAAGAACCATTTTCTTAAATCATATAGGCATAGGGTATGGTATTTTCTTGAATAATTTAATGCATTTAATATACAATTAGTCTCAAGGGAGCAAAATAGTCATGGTGATAGACTAGCTACCATAAGAGCTCAATTTCATACTCTGAATACCATAAAAGTGGAAGAAAAATAGTCTCATATTAAAATAATTTTCAAACCTTATGTACCTAATAATTAGGTGTCTTGGAAATTTTTTGATAGTGACAAACACATTGCATGGTTCTTGAAAAATGAGGTTGAGTTTTATTCAAGGAATCAAATGAGGATACAAGATTAATTGGGTGCTAAGATTGTGCAAATAAGAACCAATAAGATACCTAAGGGTTTGGCTAACTTATAAATTATATTAAATTAGAATGATAAAAATAATAAGGATAAAGTGAGTATGTCTACAAAAGAGGAATTTTATGAAAGAGTCTTGATCTTCAAGGATAAGCTCCTCAAAATAGGTAAGGTATATTATTAATTAGAGAAGAAGGCATTAATTGAGATGTGTAAAGAGTTTCATGATATATTTTTTTGGGAATATAAGGACCTAAAATTATTTTATCCTAGCCTAGCATACCATATGATTGAGTTTGAAACTAGAGTTAAACTAGTTAGATAGAAGCAAAGACCCATCAACCGCAACATTGAGCAATTCATATTATAAATAATCATGGGGAGATAAGTCTTTGTGTTGACCTTAGAGATATTAATAGAGTGTCACTCAAACACCACTATCCCCTACCCTCAATGGATCTAATTTTTCAAATGGTTTTAGCTTCTCAACATTTTTATATTCTATATGGATATTTAGGCTATAATCAAATTTTATTTAGTGAGGATGATCAGTTTAAGACAACATTCACTACTAATTGGGGTAATTTTTCTTATATGAAGATGACCTTTGGTCTATCCAATATTGGTATCACATTTCAAAGAGTAATGGACATGGATTTCAAAGGTTTGATCAATGAGATGTTATTTGTTTATCTAGATTATATAATAATGTTTTCTATAGATACTAATGAACACATCCAACACTTGATGTAAGTGTTTTAAATGTAGGTAGTATGGAGTATCTCTTAATGAAAAAAGTGCATCTTTGTTGTTCATGAAGGTAATTTCTCAGGACATATTATTTTCAAGTATGGTTTGACTATTGATCTTGAAATAATAGAGGTTATTATAGGCTTATCATTTCCCTTGAATAATAAATGAATTAAAAGTTTCTTAGGCAAGATAATTTTTGTAAGGAGGTTCATACCTATTTTTGCATCTTTGGTGAAACCTATCATAGATATGCTCAGGAAGAACCAAGTCTTTTCTTAGACCAAAGAAGGTAAGAGAAGTTTTGAAGCCATAAATAAATTAATTAGAGAAGATATTACTCTTGTGAATCATAATTTTACTAAAGACCTCATGTTGTATTCATTTTCCAACCTTGATACTATATCAACCATACTGATGCAAAAGAATGATGAGGGTGTGGAACAATCAATTACAATATATATTCAATGTTTATAATATTATGAAGTTAAGTACACCTTTATAGAGAAATAATTCCTTGTTGTTTTAAGGGGACTAAAGAAGTTAAGACATATGATTTCAAATAATAAGGTTCATGATATGTTCTCTCATCCTAGCATCAAAGAGTCTCTTTTGAGCAAATATCTTAGTGAAAAGAGGGTAGGGTGGATCACTAAGGAAATGGAATATGATTTTGATATAAAAGTGACAAAATTGATAAGGGTTAAATTATTTTGTGAAAACCTAGCTTTATATCTTCATTAGTCAAAGGATGAAGATCTAGTCAATCATGATTGTTCCCAATCAACTGGTGCATTGCCTCCATAAAGTTAGACATAGGATGTGATTAGATTTCTTCAAAATGGTGAGTATCCTAATAATATGAGTAGATTACAAAAGAGATATTTTATATTGATATTTATTCACTTTTATATTGTATATTATGTATACACATAATATTTTCAATCTTTTATTGATTATTGACACTTTGTATCCTATAAGAACCTATCGAGTCTCAATCTCTCTAAGTGCATGCCTTAAAGGGTGCACTGGGAAATAGGTGAGTAGACCATTGGTGATTATTAAGATTTTTGTTCCTTTTTCCACTTTCCATCTACACACTTGTCTCCTAAAATAATTTACCCTAATTTATCTCAAATGACCTTCGCTAGTATTTTTCCTCTTTCCATCCTCTTTTTATTATCTTAAACTCTTTTTTAACTGTCGATTGTACTAGGTCGACCCAATATAGTTTAGGGGTATTATTTAATTTTTTAGTTTGTTAGCCTTTCATCCAAAATAATACAAACTTAGTAAATTATCCCCAAAAACACATTGGGTTGACTTGGCTAACCCTGTATAGCCAACATTCATATAAAGATTTAGGGTAAGATCCACCTATATATACAAGTTCATTTCCCACCATTTCATAAGAGAAGAATTATTAGTAAGTGTGAATGAGAATATTCTTATTGGCCATTCTAATTGATGAATAAATATTAGGGTTTCATACTTCCTTTGGAAATACAAATCTTATGTTATGGATAAGACTTTTGGATGCTTATATATGTTACGTATCCTAGAGATGATTTATCTTGGTTGTCCTTACATACCACAATAATTTATTGTCAAGCACCTTGGCCAAGAGAGAGAATGAAGCTTAATGGGTTCACCTAAAAAGGTAATTATTCCTAACTTTAATTCTCTTTTGTAAGAGTAGATAGATAATACATTTGTATTCTTCTCTACATGTTTTACGATTTCATATACATTAATGTGAGTATATGTCTTCAAATATATGTTTAGTTTAGTTTTTATTTTATTTTGTTTCTAACCCCCACTTTGTGCCACAATATTTGGAGTGTGCTACATTATATTTTTCTTTCTTGTTATTATAATAGAGTGAATGTTGTAAACCTTAGGACTCCATTAGGAATGTTTTGTGATTATGTTATACTGAAGGCTTTAGAACCCATACTAGCATGATATGTTGTGACATATGATCCCCTAATTGGGTCTAGTGGATCCCCATGTTAGTCATGTTCCAACTTAAAAAATTTATCCCAATCGAAAGTGTAGATATGATCTATCTTATCAAATCTAGGATTAATTCATAAATATGATGCATTTTTAATTACATACATTCTAGTGAACTTGATGTGAAACTAACCCTTTTAGTATTTATTTCACTTTTTAATTATTTTATTTATTCTTTTGATCATCACTTTTATCATATATTTTGACATTTTGGATCAATTTTATCAACCCAACTATTTTTCTCTATGCGCAAGTGTCCAAAAATAGGTAACTTGATTGACCTAGTTGACCCAGTATAGATTTCCAACCTTCAAAACATTTTTTTAGCCTACAAGTTCAACCCAATCAACCCCTTATAGTTTCAACACTTTTTAGTAGGTTCCTATATAACTCGATTGATCATATGAACCTAGTTTTTAGGTTTCTAAAGCATACTTCAAGGTTTTTCATCATCAATGTTCCTTCACTACATCTCTAATCCACCAAGGTTATTTTATACTTATCTATTTCTTTTTTTCTATATTTACTTTCACATTTTTTATTATTTAAAATTTCCCTTGCATAGTCAATTTGATCAACACTATCGACACAATTCATTTTCAAACTTTGCTTCCATAGTACAAGTTCAACCCTATCAACCCTATATCATATTTTTTACATATAGTGTCAACACTATACCTTGTTTAAAATTTGGAATTAACCTCATATATGATATTAATTATCTCACACATTTATTTTCTTGTTACTTTCATGCTTATAATAGTTCACATAGTGTAATTATGGGATTTTCAATGAATCACTTAGTTTCACTATTTCTATTTTGTGTACACATGACCAAATAACATAACATAAATAATCACTTTAAAATTGTGTCTAACCTAGGCCAACCTAATTGTATTTCATCAGAAAGGGGGAAGATAACTTGTGCTCTAGTTAATTATAAAGTGTGGTTAATTGTATAGTTTGGCTAAGTACCCAACCCCCTTATCATTACAGTGTGTGAAATGAGGGGACAAGCCCCAATGCCAAGCCTATATCATTACCACTATAGTCCCTTTCAACCAAAAATAATTTAAACCATCATTATATTTATTTCTATTACCTTGATTATATCTAATTTATAATCACATTTAAAATCATTCCTAATAATTTAATTAATGTTTAGGCTGACCAACTAGTTAGCTCTTTACTTTTCTAGTTGATTGTTTGCTCTTTGTTCAACTGTATGTACAAATTATTTCATTAGCCAATGTTATTGTAAGATTTTGTTTTATATGATCTAATTTGATTGGCCAACATTAATCTAATTTGCTATCTCTTTCCTTTTAGTACATACTACTTTTCATTACTTGGAAAGTTAGCTTATTTCATTTTGCAATATATTTTTATGCTTCTTGAGTTCCTATTGTTTTACTATATTTATCTAGTCAACCTATTTATTTTTCTTCCTTTTATACACTATACTAGTTGACCTAGTCGACCCTGTATAGTTTTATAGTCCCTATTTCTATACTAGGTTGACCTAGTTAACCCTGTACTATTTTAGTCACATTTTTTTACCTTTGCTTTCAAATTTATCTTCTTTTTCCTTCATTATGGTATTTCTATTTTGTGATGAAACTCTATCACATTCCATATATATGTGATGGTCATAGCCAATCCTAAAAGGGTCTCCCATAGGTAGAGTAGGGATCCTCTCTTGGATGCTAATAATGTTCATATTTTTACTCATACAATTAACTATGGGATCCATCCTAATAATTCTTTGTAATATAATACTCCTATTTTATTAGAGGATCAACCTAAGTTAAAGTATACTCCTAAAATGTTCTTCTTTATTTCTAAATTTCATCAACATCAAGGAAAGGATCCTTCTACCATTTATAACCTCATGATTAGTGGTTAAACCAAAGATCCTCATTAACTTGCTCCTACATTCTCAATGAGATTTGGAGGTACCAATTTATTTGGTTCTCAACCTCTTCCTTCAATTTTGACTCCTTATTATGCCATGCCATCTTCTTCTCTAATATCTTCTACCTCCATGCCTATTATCTCACCTAACATGGCATGTTTTACATCTAGTGATCCTCTCATAAGACCCACTATCATTAATCCTTTAACTAGTTCATAGGTTTATACCTAAGGAAACCATGATACTAGTGCTTCTTCTTCTCAACCATTCACTAGTCCATCTTTTGCTTCACAAGTAAAATTTTCCACTAGTGCCTCACATTCTCAAAATTCTTCTAAAGCTCATATCAACACTAATAATGGTACCCAAGCCACTAATACCAACACAAATATAATTTATAATTCTTCTAATGTTAATCAAACACATCTAAACTCTCAATCAAATGAATACCTTTTAATCAAATAATACAAATCAAATGATGAGAATGTGAAACCACCTTCTTAGTCTTCAATCTCATCCATAACCAATGGCTTGGGGCACACATAAGTAGAATTTTCTCCCTCCTAGTCTTCAATATTCTCAAAGCAATCTCATTTCTCAACCTCCTTTAGTCAATAAAACTATTAAGCATCTACAAAATGAACCTCTCACTACTCATATTGCCAACATTGATATAGGAGGTATAACACCTCTAATTTCCTATAATTGGTCAACCAATCCTACCATTCACCTTAAAACATTTAGAAATATTTACAAATACTGGGTAAAATTAAATGCATTCGCCACTACCAAGCTCTTAGCCAAAACTATCATGGGTGATGTCTTGGATTGGTATAATCAACATAGAGCTCATTCCATTTCTAGTTTGGAATTCTTAGTAAATTATTTAGTGTAATAATTCTAAACTAATTATTTTCTTAAGAACACTTTGGTCCATTTCATTAATTTTAAACAACATGAGAATGAAACTACCCAAGACTTTGTTAAGAGATGGAAGACTTTGTCAAACAAATGTGAACATATCATGATAAATGGCAATCTTATTCATCTCTTTACAAATGCCTTTTTTCCTAAATTACAATATTAAGTCCACACTCTTTCTCCGTCAACATTAAATGAGGATATTGACCAAAATTAAAAGATAATATTTCCTAATGCATCAATTCAATCCACCCTAACCTTCTATGGGTCCTCATCTCTTACTAAGGATTAAAATCGATAATATCACCAATGATGGTATCACCGATTCTTATGACACTATTCATAATGTTCAATATGTCATTCCTAACCCTTCATCACAACCAACTCCTTCTCAATAATTTAGTAATCCTCATTTTTCTTCACCCAATAACATTAACATTTAAAAACCACTATTTTCAACTGAATTGCTTAAGCATCTACCTAGGCCTCTTCCATGAGATCTTGACCCTAATCATATTATGAAATCCTGGTATGATCCTAACAAATTTTTGGTTTCATGATAGTTGGGGTTATTCTCATGAAACCTATAGAAAACTTTGTAATTCAGTTATGGATTTTCTTCTTGGACCTAATTTTTATTATGATTCCATTATCTATAAGCATCAACAAGCCTATGAGATTGATTTTAAGGAATTTAAATTAAATTACAAAACTCAAGCCTTGAATCAATAAAATGCTCATTTGGATATTTAAAAATATCCTTTTTTTAAATAATCAATCGATTCAATATAATCAAGACAAGTCCACCCCTTCCACCAATAATGTTGAAAGTCTTGTTAAACCAATATCTAAAGAGAATGTGGTTAGCATGACTAATATGTGAAGGGTGGTGGATTTCAATGATTCCTAACCTATCTACACTCCTTCCCATAGTACATATCTTATTATCTTGGATTCTTCTCTAACTCATTCAAATGAGTTCATCCAAGAAGATCATATCAATTTTAATGATACAATTTTCCATTGTCCCTTAGATAACACATCCCATCTATTTCTACCGCTCTTCCATCATCTTCCAATGCTAATTATAATCAAGATTTTACTATCCATTATTCTTCCAATACTCCAAATAAACTTAAATTGACTAGTTTATCACCTCAACATGATTTACCACCTTGTTATAAATCATCATCTTCTTCTTTTTATAAAAAAAATTCCAATGCTCTTCAGCTCCTCCTTCCAAGGACATCCTTAACCATTATGCATATTTATTTAATAACCTTATAATGGGATATGATGAGTGGGATCCCATTGTGGATCTCACTAATTTTGCATCACATATTCCATTCCTCAAGTTTACGAGAACTTCTCCACATCATGAAAACTACCTCATGCATCTCCTATTCAAGATGAATGTTTATCATCCTATTTTCACAAGATGAAAGGCATATTGATCTCCTTCTAAAGATATTATTTTACAATAATGTTAATATATGTCCATTAACATTGAAAAAACTATAGACACTTCTCTTTATTTAAAATTTCCCATCACATCTTTGATTCTGAATAAAATTATGATTTGTGTTGATGATTATCTTTTATTCATTAGCATCCAAATAGGTGATATCTAAGTCAATCATGAATTGAGTGATGAGGTAATGAGAATGTATGTCACTTATCTCAAATTCATTAATACCCTTGGTTTTTTTGAATTCAATCTCAAATCTACACACAACACATGCTAGGGATATGATATAAGTCAAATGCCTCCTCTGAGTTGCATGTGGCTTCCCATTACCATCCCACCTATCACCATTAATGTGAAGGTGATTATATTTTACTTCCCCATTTAATATAACATCTTACTTTATAAGCCATGGACTCACCACATGAGAGCTATTACTTCCTGCACCTACCAATGTGTTAAATTCCCTCACAATAGAGCCATTTATAGGATTGAAGGTGATACTAACCCTTAGAATTTCCAACAATTCTAAGATCATGATGTATTGAATATTCCTACTCTTGATCCTTTGTCAAGTGTTCCATTTCATGAGTCTCAGTATCTTATCTTTCCAATCAATTTAACCTAATGTTACATTATGCATCATAAGCTCATTGGTAAAATTAATCTTAATCTTTTAGATTCTATGATGATGAGCTTGATGATATTAATTTAAAGATAAAAACTTTTTATCTCTCACCTCATGTCATCTTATATCTTATTTCTTCCTTAAAACCTCATTCTCTCAAGACTCCTTATGATGACATTCTCATAGTCTTGACCAAGACTAGGTAGTCTATTCAGCATGCTTCATCAAATGACAATGTTATCCCTACATATGTCATTGATCTTCACACCTTGGATTATGATGATGGTTATTCCTTAAATGATCCATTTTTATGTGGTCTTATATAATCCTATGATGTGGAGGTTATATATTATCATTCTTCTTTAATTGAGTCTTTTCGTGCATCTCATCATTTTTTGTCACTTATAGTTTCTGATTTTTGCATTTCCCCCTTTATCATAGGGTACAGATGCTGTCAACACATTTATTTTGTGAGGATTCATGCAAGAATATGATCATATATCATGATATAACTCATTCTTACCATCTTTTAGGTACCCTAACCACTCTATCTAGTTTACCCCTAAGGTTAGTGTAACCCTCTTTAGACCTTCTATGGATCCTGCCCCTCCCTCAGTAGAGCCTACTATAGTTGAGCCTCTTCTCATGCCTGTTATAGTTGATCCTATTTTTTCTCCTATTATTATTGAGACTAACCTTGTTTCTAATATTATTTCTCCTTATATTGAGCCTAGTTCCATTCCTTCCTCATCATCACCCTCCATTGGTGATGGTTTGTTTTCCTTACCTAAGATGGCTCCTTTACCCACCAATTCAACTGATGAGTGTTCTATGGATTATTACACTCCTATTTTACCTCCTTTCATGAGTTCTTCTCATAAAACCATTCACTAATGTATTTGTTTCTTTCATGGAACAAATAACCATTATTTAACCCATTATCACAAGTCTGAATAATATATTGATACCTTGCATCATTCTTACACATCATCAAACAAAGCCATACCTCCCCTGAAGGTACTTCTTAAATATATGCCCAAGTATGGTGAGGTATATTGTCTATGACATCCATGTAGTACTGATCACACTAATCATTATTGCATCCTATAACAACATTTTAAATATCATATTACAACCATTACCAAACCTTATTTTATTCCTACCACAAGCCATTCCCACAAGAAGGTTTTTTCTGATTCTCCCATGCTTCCACCCCCAATGGTTTCATCCCATCTTATAGTCCGTTGACCACATTATATGCCTCTACCTATGATTTTTGAACCTATGGACCTCCCCTCACCTACTGATCCTTATCACCCATGAGTCCCTCACCCGTGGATCCTTCTCCATCGATGATTTCTACATGTCCCTTAGAACCTGCTCTAACACAGTCTCATAACTATCCTTTTCCTAATTTTCCTCCTTAGAAAGATCCTTTGAGAATTCATACTTTTTTAGTTGAGGAGATTAGAAAATAAGTATTTTCCTATTATTCATTAAATATTGATGAAACCCTAGAAATAATTCAACTATAGCTTCATAGAGACCTATCCAATGTATTGGATAATTTGTGTGGACAAATTTACCATTATTTATGAACACATACATGGTGATTTCACATTTATATTTGGATTGGGAATTTGATCCAATCTTATTTTTATCTATTATATCATTTGACACTATGTCAAATTTTTACTTCTCTTATATCATGATCCTACTTGTATTATATCTTTCTTATCTTATCATTTATTTCACATATGGTTGTCTTTTATTTATAATTTCTTTCCCTTTTTTGTATAGTTTTTATCAAAACTCTATTTCTTATATCCTTATGATTATTTTGATTTCTTATCTTTTTTTCACAAATAATTTATCATGGTGATTTTTTTATAGAAAGCATGTTCCCCTTGGTTATTATCTCCCTTTACCATGTGATCAATTAGAAAACAATCTATCTCATTATTATCTCATTTTAATCATCCACTTTGGATCTCCTTATTCCCTTCTCCCTTTACTACAAACTAAGCATATACATGGTTTATACTTGAGATCACATGCTAGTTAATTTTTGAGACCAAGTGTCTTAGTTAGTCTTTGTCTTTGGTTAACTAGCTTACTTTATCCTTAGCCTACAACTCATTCATATGTATCACTATCTATCTCATGATTGGTCTTTCAAAATCCATATGGAGGAGGAATCTTGAAAAGCCTTCAAAATAAATTTAAAAAACCAAATCACCTAAACAAAAGATAATGATATCAAAAGGCAAAAATATTCTTAAAAGTGTAATCACACTAAAAGACATCATTCAAATCACATTTCCTTCTTCCACTCAAAGATTAAAATCCATATTTGGCCTCAAAGTAGAGCTAATTTCCTTTGGGGTGTAGTAAGATAGTATATTAGAAGAGGATAATAAAAAAATATTTTAGTGATACTTAATTTCTCATGTAAGTAACCAATATTCACAGTAGACCATTGACTTTGTAAGGGGTTATAAATAATGATAAACACATCATGGGAATGTAGTTCCATTTTAATTTTCCTTGTACCAATCGACCTTCATGAGTTGATCTTAGTAATGCACTTATTTGCCTATAAAGCTTTGTGTGTACAGTGAATTGGTTTCCATTGTACATAGATAACCACTAGTCACTTAGTGTCTTCTCATGTCCTTATTATGCCTCTCTACCCATAAGGTATTCTCATAAGGTGCCTAAGTCTTGATTTTTATATTCCATTTTTCACTCCTTACATTCCTTATATTTCCTCTTGAGAAATATTGTTTTGTGTACTGATAATTCCCCTTGGGATTTAATTTGTGAGTTTCTTTGTAAGACCATAGATAGGACCTGACCATCCTCACAAATTAACATCTCTTCCTTATTATTACCCACATCCTTTTATTACCTAATTTTACTATTTATTCCACCTAAGTGGTGTTCCTTTTATCGAGTTGTAGTGTAAGACTATGGATGGAACCCAACCCTCACAAAATTTTCCAATACCCAAGTCACCATCTAAATTACATGTGCCAAATTTGAGAAAAAATTTGATCAATTATTAAGTTACATGTGATTTTACATGGTTCTCATCTTCATTTAATATGTCTTATGCTTAATTCATTTTTATTTTGCCTTTTTTATCTTCTTATTTTCCAAGGGCGTGTTAGATTACAACAATTTTTGAAAATTTTCATACTTGCTAACATGAATTAGTATGACCAATTTAAGACCAATCTTTTGCATTTTTTTCTTATTTCATACTTCCCAACATGATTTAGTATGATTTATTGACTTAATTAATATTTTTTATACCATTTATGCCCTTTTACATACCTTCTAGTTTATTACATTATTTCCATACTTCTCAATGTGATATTAGTATGATTTTACTTATTTTAATTTGGTCCAAACATATTTCATATTGGTTTTTAAAAAAATTCCTTCTTACCATCTTGTTTTTCAAATTTTTGGTTATTTATACTTAGTCATTTATTGTTATTACACATTTCTCAACTTAAAATAATGTGTAGTAGATTTTATTGATTGATTATATTTTTCCAAGTCTTTTTTGCCTATTTATTTTTAATCATGCATGTGTTTTTCATATTGCTATTAAATAAACCATATTTCACATATTTCCTATAGCATATACAAACAAATATAAATATATGTGCTAGAAAGAAATATATCCACAAAATCCATAACCTCAACCATAGTATAAAAACAAAATCAACCATCATGAAAACATACATGACCAACAACAATATGCCAACTAAAATTCATCATCTCATATATATATATCATGAGTTTAATACAACATATACAATCATATACAATGCCCTAACTCTATGGTTGGGTCCCATCCTATCTATTTCATGGCCTAGCCACATTGATTTATAAGTCATTGGTTTTACTCCTCCAAATAGTACACTATAAGAAGGTCATCAAAGATCTCAACCACTCTACCAATTTCTATAGGTGCACTACCTACATTTGTGACTCTATTAACTAGGTCCAAATCTATGACATATGTGCTACTATAGCCAAATGTGTATCTCTCTCATTTTCTAGGGCCTATCATGCCTATAGCTCCCCTTCACCCATCACTACTGATGATTGCATCCTTTCCCTCTATGCTTGTATCTACCTTGCTACCTATCTAGCTAATCTGAACTAGCTCACTTATAATGGGGTAGATTGTATACTCAAATCCTCTAATACCATGGGCTCATATGGCTATAGAGTCTCATATAACATGTCATGGAGTGATATCCTTGCTAGGGACCCACATCTCTCCTCCTCGTCATCACCTAAACCTATAAAATCCAACAAGATGAAAATTATATCATTGTTATATCCCATAATATCTATCTCTCTATCTCTAATTCTAAATGAAAACATAATAAATAATTTTACCATCTCTTTTTACCTATCTGTGTCTAGGATACTATGGTCTCACTATCTACATGACTTCTTAGCATAGTCTCCTTATCTGAACAACCTATTAGCACCTCCTCTATAAGCTGCCTCCTCAACTAAAACTTATTTTCCATGGCTCATATCAATCTTAGCCTATGTCTATGTAATCTCTTTGTCATCTCCTATAGCTCACCTATGAGGTCCTCTAGAATGTTAATAGTCTCCACTCTTTACTCTGCATCTTGCCTCCATCAATTCCATGTCATTGATGGCCACTACTCATCTTGATGTGGAGTTGGTATTGGTACATCTAGTATCTCTACCTCCACATCCCTATCCTCATGTTTAGCTTCTCATCATGCCTAACTAGTCCATGGTCACTCTTGATACGGCCTTAGTGTTAACCTCACTACTAGTGGCCCCAATCCTCTCCTCCCCCATGGCTCCCTCACATGTTGAGACCACTACTCAAGCATCAATATTAGTGTTACCAAATGAGGTAAGCCCATTTCCTCTTGTGATTATGCCACTGAATATGTCTCTCTTCACCATAAATAGTGTTCAATAACATTTATCCTCTATATCACTAGTATAAATATGTCCCAACTCACCCATGTAGCTTCTATGTTCTTGTATGGCTGCCACATGATGTTTTTACATCTCACTAACTATAACACTATCACATGGGGCATGGCAAACACTACCTAGTCCTCCCTCCATCTCTTCACTCAAGGTAGCCTATCATCAATTGCATGAGGTAAACTTCTTATTTGTTACATAATAAACCTCTCATATATCCAAGATGTAAACAATATGATTATTTATATGATCTTTTACCCTCTAACTAGCATCTCATACATATCATGTACTAAATGAACCTAAATGATATATCCTAAGTCATATAGAACTCATTCCTTCAAGATCATCTTTCTCAATGCTACCATGAATAGTGGTACCTTATCATCTAACTTATGACATAATAACCACTATATCACAAGGCCTATCAATTTTCTTGATATCCAAAATTTTTAATGTATAGACATCAAACATTCTCACTCTCTTACCTAGTAATATCATCTCTAAGCTTGTATCCCACATGGCTAAGGCTCTCCTCTCCTCTAGACTTTTTGGTATCCCTATGGTCACCTATGATATTACTATTGGTATCCCTAGGATGGCATGAACATCCTCTAGCATGATAGACACCTCTATTATATTCCTATCTACCTCCCATTTGAAGGTGTTAGTCAATCATTCCTAACAACCAAGGAACATGACTAACAGATGAACACTGAGTGGGATTCAACACATATCTACTATCTTCCTAGACCTATGGATCTTATTCTAGCCCTATCTCTATCTGATAATCTATCTAATAAATCTGATAACCATGCTACATCTATAGTTTGCCAAAATCTTTATCATCCCTACACCTGAGAAATAACAAAGGATGTATCAGTTCCTTCATCTCATGTATAGTCAAAATACATTCTTTTTACATTACTTTATTTTATTCATTTTATCTTAGTTTTAGCTTTCTTAGTCCTTCTTGACCTTACTTGGTATTTTTGGGCCATTCTAGCCTTCTTTTAGCATGCTTTTCTATATCTTTCTAGCTCTTTAGTTAGACTAGTTTGACCAAAATTTTCTTATTTTGTCATTTGGTTGACTCAAAAATTTATGTGAACCCCCTTATCTTCCCTTCCCTAGTGTTGAGTTTCCATTTTGGACCTTTTAGACCACTTGATAACTCTAAATTAGGCCTTTGGCATAAAAAATGTATAGGGCTGACCCATTCCTATTGGGTTGGCACTGTGGATTTTGCCTATTTTCTAGCCTACTAGGTTGCCTGGGTCAACCTAGTGTTTTTTGTGTGCGAACTCCTTGCATTTTCTTGAAAAAGTACATTTTTCTTAATTTTTGCCTAAATCCTTCAAACCCATTTCTCATCTTCCTATTTTCTACCCCTAGAATCTAACATTGCCCCATTTTGACATATAAAAATTATTAAAATTGAAAATTACTAAAAATTCATTCAATTCAACACAAATTTCAAAAACTAGTTTGAGATTCCTAGTTGCATACCTATAGTGAACCCATTACCACCTCTAGAGCCCCTCTCACCTAGAAAGTCATCACCTCACCATCTTATTTTGTATTTACCTATAGAGTTCTTTTTCTCCTCTCTCACAATTCAAAATAACAAATGACTTCTATTTTCCCTATTTAAAAACACTTTTAATGATTTAAATCTTTCAATTATTGTCCAACAGATTCGTTATTTTACTTATATCTTTATTTCTACTCATCCATTTTGAAAACTATAAAAATCATTAGATACATAATGACGTAGATATTATCTTCCACTATCATATACCTATATTATAAAATTTCTATTTTTGTCTATTATTTGTACTAACTTCTATAGTTTCATCTAGTGTTGTCTACATTGGACACCTCCACCTTTCTTGTAGTATCCTTCTTTATCTATGACACTAAGGTAAGTTAAAGGTGTGTTTTTTAATTCCATCCTTTCATTTATCTTATTTTATGCTTATTTATCTTTACATAACATAATTTTTGTGTGTTATCATGTTTTATCTCAAAACACCATCCCATGTTGCATTTACATGACACATGATTTTCTTCGAGTGGGGCATATGTATACACATAATATTTTCAAACTTTTATTGATTATTTAAACTTATTATATTACAAGAACCTATTAAGTCTCAATATTTCTAAGTGTATGCCTTAATGGGTGCACTAAGAAAGGGGTGGGTATACCATCGATGATTCATAAGATTATTGTTCTTTTTGCTACTTGCCATCTACACACTTATCTCCTAAAGGCATTTACCCTAAGCTTATTCTTCTCAGTCATACTTAATTCAGTATTTTTTCCTCTTTCCATTCTATTTTTATTATCTTAAACATAGTTTTAACTATCAGTTATACTGAGTTGATTAGGTTGACTCAATATAGTTTAGGGGTATTCTTTACTTTCTTGGTTTGCTAGCCTTTCAGCTGACCTAGAACAAAACTAGTAAATTATCCTCAGAAACACACTAGGTTTACTAGGTCAACCCTATTTAGATGACATTCCAAGAATGATTTAGGGAAATATATACCTATATATACAAGTTCATTTCCCACCTTTTCATAAGAGAAAAATTATTAGTGAAGAAGTGTGAATGAACATATGCTTATTGACCATTCTACATGAGGAATAAAGCTTATGTTTTCATACTTTATTTAGAGATACAGATCTTGTCTTTTGGATAAGTCCTTTGGATGATTATATAGTTTGTGTATCTTATTGTTGATTTATCTTTTTTATCCTTACATATCATAACATTTTCTTGTGAAGCACTTGGCCAAGGGAGAGATTGAGGCTCAATAGGTTTGTTTTCAAAGGTAAGTATTCCTAGATTCATTTCTCCTTTATAAGAGTAAATAGATAATGCATTTATATTCTTCTTTGTATGTATTAGGATTATATATGAATTGACATGAGTATATGTCTTCTAATATATGTTTAGTTTAGTTATTTTTTTAATTTTATTTCTAACCCCCACTTTGTGTCATAAGCTTTGGTGTGCACTAGATTAGATTTTTCTTTCTTGTTATTAGAATAGAGTGAATGTTTTAAACCTTAGGACTCCATTAGGGTTATTGTATGATTATGTTAGACTATAAGATTTGAAACCCTTCCTATCATGATATGTTTTTACATGTGATCCCCTAATTGGGTCTAACATATCCTCATATTGGTCATGCTCCCATTTAATAAGTGTATCCCATTTGAAAGTATAGGTATGATCTATCTTATCTAATCTAGGATTAATTCATAAACATGATGAATTTCTGATTGCATATAGATGGTGTGATTTTTAAGAGGGACATCAATGGTGTGTTATTGAGATGCATTGATAATGATCAATTTGGAGTGTTTCTTGAGAAGTTTCATGATGGAATAACATGAGATCATTTCTCTCCAAGAACCATACCTACCAAGATCATGATGGCTAGATATTATTAGCCTATGCTCTTCAATGATTGCCATGATTGGGTTATAAGATGTAGATAATGTGCTTTCTTTGTAGGAAAGTATAAGCTTTTAGCTCTTCCTTTGAAGCCTATCCAAGCTAATCAACCTTGCATGTAATGGGGTCCTTATTTCATTGGTATGATAAATCCCCTATTAAGTTTTGGTCATAAATGGATACTCAAAGCAATTAACTATTTTATAATATGGGTTGAGGTAGTAACATTGAAGGAAGCTAATGAGAATTCTATATTAGAGTTCTATGAGAGCATCTTAACAAGGATTAACACTCTTACTATTATTTTAGATAATAATCTTGCTTTTATGGGTGTTAAGATAATTTATTAGGAAAATAGTAATGACATATTATTGATCAATTCATCTAAATATTACCCTCAAGATAATGGGTTGGATAAATCTATTAATAAGAATCTAATAAAAATCATTAAAATAACCTTGGAGCATAACCAAAGAGAGTGGAAAACCAAATTGAATATAAACTTATGCATTGATAAGATAACTCCCAAGATAAAAATAGGGAATTCTCTTTTTGTGATTGTCTATGGAAGGGAAGCTAGGTTGTCTATCTCTCAAGAGATACCTATCTTAGAGTTAACACATTAACTAGTGTTTCTCAAAAACACTCTAATGGTGGTGAGATTGACAACATTAATGGAGTTCTAAGAGACGAAAGATAATTATCATCAAGCTATGGATCATCACCAAGTACTACTGAAGAGGTATTTTGAAAAGAATGCAAGTCCAAGATCATTTCAAGAAGGTGGCATAGTATTGAAATGGGATGAAGATAGAGCAAAACTAGGAAGACATACCAAATTTGATACCCTATGGAGTTGACTAAATGTCATCATCAAGTGTAAGAAAAATAACTCTTTTTAGTTAGTAAGGATGAATGGAGAAGAGTTGCCTATCATTATGAATTAGATATATTAAAAACCTTACTATTGAGAATCAAAAGTTAGTTTTGTAAATATTATATTAGATGTGTGTTTCCTTTCCTATTGTGTTGTGTTTATTAAGTAATTTTGAGGCACATGCATGTTTATATTTTGTGTCTTATTCTTATTGTTTTCTATCATTTTTTTGTGTTGTAAAGAGGTATTTTATATGTCAAACCTATATACATGTGACTCCATAACCTAATAGACAAGATTAGGTAACTAGTCATGGAATAGAAAACATGCCACCCTTGGGAAATCACTAAGAATGTTAACCATTTTTATCATAGGAAAAAATAGATCAACCCCCTATAGTTAGATGATTATGTAGGGTTTTTTCATAATATCATAGTGTATGTTGTATCTCATTTGATTTCATTTCATATGTCATTTTAGCTTTGTCATAGTCTATCTTGGTCCTTGTGTCATTTGGTGTCTTAGGGGTCATTATAGAGTCATATATGCAATCAGTAGGTTTTCATGGTAATGATCAGTTACAATAATAAGTCTAGAAAAGCCTAAGTTTTCACTTAGGAAATATTTCAACTTTTGGTTGTGTTAGAGTTCTTTCAAATAAATTATTCCATATAATGCCCATAACAAAAATACAAGGCATAATTCTCTTAGACGAATTGTTCCACTTTATTTGTCTAAGTTTTTTAATTATTTGAGGAAACTTATCTTGGAGTAAAAAGATAAGTCTATTTTATTTAAAATATTTTGTCCAAAAAAAAAGTTGAAGACATAGTTCTTTTGGGGAAAGTGGCTAAGAAAAAATCCTGAAGAGTAAATTCTTTCAGAAATTTTGTCCATGGAAAAAGGAGTTAGGTGCATTTGTGTCGACAGAATTAGTCAGGATAATTTTCTCAAAGACCTAATTATTTTATACATTTTATCCATATGAAATTTATTTACAAAAAACCTAAAGGAAATGTCTCTAATAAAATCCCAAAGATAAAGTGTCTGAGATAAAACATCCATAGCAATATGCCCAATGCATAACTCCAATGGAATTCTATTTTATCAAATAAATCATTTGATTGAGCATTGAAAATTGATCTAAGTAAGATCTCATAGTGTTCATAAGCTCATAAGGACATGGACTAGATTGACATAATCTTAGAAACTCATAAAGACCTTAGAAGATTGAATCAAAATGACTTGGGCAAGTAAAAGGACCAGACTATTATCAAGACATCATGAAAAACTAGAATGGATAATGTGTTTATGTATTTTTAATTTAATCTAAAGAAGTATCATATGATCATTAGACCATGCATGATCAATATCCTTAGTACCAATATCATTTTTTTCAAGTTTCATATCTTGATGAATCTTTTATCTCGATATCTTAGCCTTCAAAGTTCATCTTATTGAGTCTAAAGGACTAGGTCATCCTGCACATCACATGAGAATGAATGCAAAAAATTATTTATGAATTCTATAAATACACCTTATAAATCCTCATGACCTAAAAGGATGTAATACTATAGAGTTTTTCATGATAGCAACATGCTCTACAAGTTTCATGCACCTATGAGATTTCTAGCTCAAGTAATGGAGTTTCAATGTTGGTCATGTAGAGCAAGACATTTACACAAGTGTCAAATTCAAGCCTCATCAAGTAGCCATTTATTTTCAAATGATCAATTATAGGCATATGGACATCATGTAAATTACATAGGTCATCTCATTTTAACACTTTGTAAACACACTTAGAAAGATCTCAGAGTTATTAGATCAAGTGGGTATAATCCTTTTAGCATCAATAACATCTCCTAAAAATTTGGTACCTCCATGACTTATTTTTTTCCAAATAGAAGCTATCAACGTTGGTAAAATAATGTAATACATTCATGCTAACATCAAGTTTGAGATCCATAAAGTAACCATTTGAGTTCAAAGGGTCCTTTAAAGGTTTAAAGTTGAACAATATCTAATAGTCCATGTGAGCTTGAATACTAACACCATAATATATAATGATTCATTTTGGAGTCAAAAATTTCAAAAGGTCCCTAGGTTTAATCCCTTTAAAGAGATATAAGTTAGACAAGATCTGATAGTGCAGATTAATCAAGAAATAATCCAATGGCATGAGCTTAACTAATAAGGAGGTGGGAAAAATGAGATATATGATTTGTGTCACATCATACATCTTGATCCAATGATGCGAGATGAGTAAAAACATCAAGGATCTCGAGAGGCCACCTCATGGCATAAATACATAAAGTAGTAGGTTGATAACAGGATCTTGAGATCAATGCATGATTAACAAGTGGCATAAACACATTCTATTTGGCATAATATCTAAAATATCTATCCATTATCACTAAGTGGATAAATTAAATGATATGAGTCAAAATATCAATGATCTCTATTAGTTTTTGATGGCCAATCACATGAAGGTGAGCCTAGCTGACTTAGATGAAGGTTAATAAAGCAATTTTCAATGGGGCAAGGTAAATGAAAAGCATGGAAATAAGTTTTATCACAGTCTAATTTAGACCATATTCAATTTTTCAAAGGATTCCACCAAGGCATACATGTAAACTTCAATGATTTCATATCCAAGACCAACTACATGAAAATGACCCTTATCTTCACTTTTGCACACTAGGGAAAACTAGTGAAGAGCAGTTAGCACTAGGAAAAAGCTCTAATAGATTGATCTAATGGTCATAACTTTATTTATTTTGGAACCTATCTAAAAATAACTTTATCCTTTCATTAAAACTATTAGGGAGTATCAATAAGGCAATAATGTAACTATGCAATGGGCTAAAATGACCTAGATCAATTAGGAATCTTGAGTGAGAATAATTTTTAGAATTAGTTGTAACTATGGTTCAAATGGAGTTGATCTAATTTAATTTTTTTTTTAGCACCAAAATAATTTCTCTTACTCTCATTTTATATAAATATAGCCTTAGAGATATTGTTAATCATCCCTCAAGTTGGTATGACCAAACTCTACCAAAAACTATATTTTTCACCTCTTCAACTAATAAATAGAGCATTTTATAGTTATTTACTAATATATGCTTAATTTTTTATACTTATCTAATATGTAAAAGTGGTTTTCATCTTCACTTTGTAGGTATAGGTTCAACCTAAGTGCTAATAAACTTTCTTGTAGGTCATCTAGAGTGTCTTAAGGTTGATATCTTAGGTGTAGAGTGGATAGTTGACCACAAGTGCTTTCAACCAAGCTTTTCTCTCATCTCCCTCCAACCTAAGTCCATCAAATAGACCTCTAGGTGAAACACTATTGCTTAGAAATCATTGTAGACATTTCATTAGTTCTATTCATGGTCTATTAGTGTGCTAATGAGTCAATATTGAGAGTAGATATTTGAATATTTGGTCCATCACCTCCTTTAGAGTAGGTTCAATTTGTGCATTCTCTAGATCCTTTCCCCAAAATTAATCAATTGGTATAGATAAGATAATTTCAAGATACATTCACGGAGTTATCCCTTGAATCTATAGGTTCATTTCTATTATAGGAACACCCATATACATGGAAATGTTCCCATGTTTCCCAAATCTCAAAAAAAAACTTAAACAACTTCTTATAGGGTACAAGATTTGGTGGCAATGAGGCCCTCAAAGGATAAATACTTGTAGATCATCTTGATGAAGCTCCCCTTGTAGATATAGAACCTCTAAATTTTTAGTTCCTAGATGAGTCCATTATGACCATCATTTAAAAACCTCTTATAGAGTATTACAAAAATTTATAAATTGGTAGATCATTCATAGCACATGGATCAGGGGTTGGCCTATTAGTTATTGCACCACAAGGGTATCTTATCCCTAAATCATTTCTTATAAGATTTCCTTATACAAATAACATGATTAAGTATGAAGCACTTATTGCTAGAATTTGACAAGAACTATAATGGAATATTCATCATTTCAAGGTTTATGGTCATTTTTAGTCAATCATCAATTAGGTTACATACCACTTTTAGACTAAGGATAACAAGCTAGTGACATACAAGGCCATGATTAACACTATAAAATAATAGATTTCCAATATATATTTTGAACACATACCAAGGGCTAGTAACAAAATAGTAGATCCCATGGCTAACATTGTCTATTTAATTTGTCATACTAACAAAACAAAAAAATATCAATTTTTCATTGAAAATCTTCTAGTGCCTTCTTATCAACCTTCAACCATCACAATGATCTATGATATTGTTGGTCCTAGATTTATATAGTATTTATACCTTTATACCTACCTTCATGACCATATTATGTGATCAGATTTATCATGCAAACAAATCAATGACTTTACCCACCAAGGCACATGTTATACCTTACTTGGACCAACCCTTTACCATTGTAGCTTTGATGGAACTATGATTCCTTTTTTAACATCAAAAAAATCAACATTATCATTATGATAATTTCATGAAGGAGTATGTCAAACCCACACCAGTGGGGTTTTCCTATCCAAAAATATCCTACATAATATATATTATTTGCCAACTATAGATGCAAGTATAGCTACTTACCTCAAAATGTGCAATAAAATTCAATGGCATGCCAATTAGATTCATTCCTTGGCCAATAATCTTAATCTAATGCTTACACCATGGATATTTACAACATGGGGACTTGATCTCATTGGGAAGATTAACCCAACCTCATTTGATTTCCATAAACACATCCTTATTGCTACAAAATATTTCACTAAGTGGGCTGAAGCTATACCCCTTATATGATTGGAAAATAAATTTACAACTTCATATTTAACCACCTCATATTCTACTATGGTATCCCATATGGAATTATATTTGATAATGGTGGATAATTTAATAATAAGGATGTTAAATCATTGTGTGTTGAGTATAACATTACTCAACATTTTTATATAACATATTACCCTCAAGGTAATGGCTAGGTAAAAAAATCCAAAAAAACCATTGTAAAAATCTTTAAATATATTCTCAATTATTCTATTTATGATTGTCACCTCCAAATATTTCTCTCCCTCTAGGAATACCAAACTAATTATAGTACCCCAATAGGAACCACTCCATATTCCCTAGTTTATAACACTAAGTTCATTCTTCCCATTAAGGTCAAGTTACCTTCTCTATGGGTCTTGTTGAAGCACATCCTAGATGATGAAGATATAAATTAGATCACTTGAAAGAGATAGATTTACTTTATGAAAAATGCATGGGTGTAGTCAATAACATTCAAGCATACCAGAACTAACTATGCAGCCACTATAACTGATGAGTTAAACATAGGGAATTAAATCTCAGTGATTTTTTTCTAAAATAAACATAATAGAGTACCATAGCCAAGAAGAAACACAAGGTCAAGTTAAAACCTAATTATATAGGCCCATATATCATTTTTATAAATTATGTCTCTAGATCATAAAAGCTCTCTACACCAAATGGGGAAAAACTTGATGATCCCATGAACATTATACACCTCAAGCATTACTTTACTTCAGAAACTTGAGGTACTATCTATGAAGCCTATTTCTATTTTACCATACCATAGACCTTTATTATCAACCAAAGTTGTTTTAAACCTCCATACCTAACCCCTTTGACCTTGGTTTCATTCCATTGGTTATTTGCACACTTTTAGTGGTAAGATATAGATCAAGTTTTCATAGTTGATTCAACATTCTAGATAGTGATAATTTTTGGAGTAGTCTGATAGTGGTTTGGTAGTTTCATCCTTTATTCCTTATTTCATTTCATTCTAGTACCACTAATTATAACTGCCTTTGGGAAAATCAAATTACTCCCATTGTGTTACTTATTATAACTACTTATGGCCAAATTAGTATCATTGAATTATGTCATTGTTTCCTAATTATAAATACATATGGGGAAATAAAGAACAAAACCTTTATCATGCATTTAAGTACCACCTTACCATTCCTATGTCATATTGTGCCATTTTATTACTTTTCCTAGTTTATGAATTTGTAACTACCTAGTTAGATTGCCCCGCTATAAGATATAACTATAATGACTTGAGGTCCCATCTTGGGACTATTTAGGAAATGCTTGATTTATGTTGAGGTCAAGTTATTCACCCCTTTTCCACACTCTTGTCATTTTATGAGCATTTTATGTTTGAAATCTCTCACCATTTTGTGAGTTGGACCATTTAGTATATCATCATTCTTAATCAAGTTGGGATACATAGAAATTTTCAAAACCTTTTGAAATAGATCTAGAAAATTCTAAAAATAAATAACTTATTTTCATTAGGAATTCTAGAATCCCTAGCTATTTCATAAGTAACTACTTGTCATTTAGTTTCCCCATCCTTACTGGCCTCACATCCCACACCATCATCATTTTTTGTCCGACTAATCCTCTAGAACATCCATCAGGTTTTATTCTCATCCTTTTTCTTCTATCCCATCTCCTAGGAGAACTATATTTGGCCTAATGCTTTTTTTGGAAATTACATCCATATAACTATGTAGGTAATGTCCACTTGCCTAGTGCATCTAGATTCAGCTTGACCACCACCTTACTTTTATTTCATTCCACCATTTTTTTTGTTTCTTTATTTCATTATATTGATCATGTAGGGGTAATGTATGTCACCTTGTTTATTCTCTATTTTCATTAAAATTGTGATTAACCATTGATGTGTTTATTTCCTTTTATCCTCATTATTTTGTTTTGTTCTAACAATTTTTTCTTCGTATTTTTTCTTTTTATTTGTTTATTTGCCTATTTGTTTGATTTTTTTTTTGTGCCTTGATTTGATTTATATTTGTTCATTGGGTGATTCCTTGTACATTATTCTTGAATCCATACATACTCATACATCAACATTTTCATCATGGTATTTATCATTGGTGTGCTATTTTTGCCTTTTTATTGTATTTCATGTCAATAATTATGAATATTTTTACTAAGTTATCATGGTATTCTATCATGATGCACATCATCATCTATTATAGTAAAAACCAACTTGAGAAGTCCTACATGTAATGCAGTAGCCATACTTCTCCTCAACACTTGAAAAATTCCCAATCTACCCAAATAATTTTCCATATACAAAGTAATTAAATCATGAAATAGATTTAATCATTTTTAGTTAGGATGTGTATCTCCATACTAGTAGGTTTCCTAAATTCATATTTCTCTTTTATACCAGCATACTCTTTCTCCATGACTATGGATTAAGTTCATAATCCCCATTATCAAATTTTTCATCATACTCCCATCATTTGGTCAATGACTATAACTGGCTTTGGAAAAATGATTATCTTTTTCTATCCTACCTATGCCAATGATTATCTTTTTCTATCCTACCTATGCCAATGATTATAATTCCCTATGGATAAATCATTATATTTATCTACCTAACCAAGGTGACTCATCATGTCATCAATTATAATCACCAATCATCGACCCCTTTTCCAATTGATCCCTCAAGGGGGCATCTACATTTCATCATTTTTAGTGAACTCATAGGCATACAAGAAATTTTAATTATTTGAGAATACATTATTATGTATATAGCTTGCAATGCCTTCACAAATAGGGGAAAACTAAAGACACCTAAAACAAGCCACAAATTGATTTCAACTAGACTTCAGACAAATTCGTACAAACATTATGAATTATGACTATGAATCTTTAAACATCCCAAATTTGCTTGTGAGTCATTCATCAAATATCAAAATCATATTGAGACATCCATAATTAGGGTATCCTATCATATAAAATAATAAAATCTCATGTATTCATCCATAAAAACCTTGTGGCATCATAACTATCAATTTGGCCTATCGACCTATTAATTGGGACATTTTCACACTTAGTTAAATCTAATATCCTAAAATATCTAATTTGAGATCCATGCCTAGTAATTAGAAATCATAATTACTTGACAAATATTAACTCAATTGGAGTTAGTTTTAATTCACCTAAGTTTAGTTTAAACTCATTCTAAGCCTAAAATCAATCTTAACTCACCTTGGGTGAGAGTTAGTTTCTAAGGCTATAAATACAAGGCTATTCCTATTGGTTTTTAATTTTTTTGGTGTAAAGTTATTATGCTCAAATATCCTCAACAAGATCTTTGATGTAGTGTTATAATGACTGAATTATTAGATGGTAAGGTTACCATTCCCAAATATTAAGTCCATAAACATCAAAATCCAATGTTCCAAGGAGAGAAGATTCCCAAAAATTTCCATTTTCAAATATTTTTTGATGTACAAGTTGAGCAAGACATTCAACAAATCTATTTAGAGCTCGAAAGAAAGTGAAAGATTTATGTCTTTTATGTTTTTGTTATGCTTTCATTTAGTATTTGTTTCCTAAGATTTGCGTATTTCCTAGGATAGATGTGTTAGGATCTTAGTGTGTTTATTTCATTTGTTTTATGAGACTAACATAAGACTAACATCCCCTCTATGTCAAATTCCTAGTTCACATTTATGAACCATTTATATGAGTCCAAAACCCTTCAAACCTATATAAAACCATAATAGGGAAAAAAATTGTAAGATATTAGATAAAATGAATTAAAAAATCATATAAATCATCATTAATCACTTGGATCACATAGTCCATTTGAGGAGACCTCATCGAGGGTACTGGTCTATATGGATAGTATACAGACACCCCTAAAAACACTATCTTTTTCAAGGCTTGTGGTATTTTCAAGGTATAAATTTTATGAAAAGTTATATATCAATGGAGGAGGTAGCATGAGATGTATTATATCTTTTAGAATCATAAAATGTTCACATATTTGCATGGGAATGCTCTTGTAAGTCCTCACCAAACATGCAATCTTGGAATTAAAAAAGGAGGTAATATAATCATCTAAATGAGGTATTATTAAGATTATTGAAAAGATAAAGTATTGGTATGATAGGTTGGTTCATATGTGAAATAATCTCACTTAGTCATCTAAAGGTTTGATTCAACTCTCATAACCATTTAAATAGATCACTAAGGTAAGAGACTAGACTACTTGTCTAGTAAGATCACTTAACCAACAAAATGAGGATGTTCATAGACATAAAAGGATATTACAGAGTTAATTCACCATCATAAAACCTATATAAATATCTCCTTATGTTATTAATATCTATATCTATGACTAATATAAAGGGTTAGGCAGTTTCTTGAGCATAGTCAACATGCAAAGAAGAGGTGGTAACTAAACACTTCATGGAGGAGGCATAATTAGACCCTTTAAATTATTGGTAACTGATATAGGGATATTTAATTGACCAATATTGTAATTTACATTCTTTTTATATGTCAAAATAGCTTAAAATAGACTTCAATGCCTAAAAATGCTCATTCAAGACAATAATCAACCTAGGTAATGCATGGAAGAGTGTGGAGGCTACTTGTAACTAATAATTAAAGGGATGATGGTCATTCATGACCCATTAATGTTATAAATACACCATATTATATATTTTCCTTGTCCATTCTTCTATATATTTAGGTGTTAAGGCCATTGTAACCATCTATCGATTGGGTGTAATGAAACTCTACCAAATTATATCTTGAGAACCTTGAGAATCAATAAAGAAAGGACTAATTATAGACGTCTTTACTAGGATTAGTTTGTTATGGTTTGTTTATTTACATAAATTTTTATTTTTATCAACCCTTTCATCTCCTCTCCTTCATCTATATTCTAGATTGTCATCCTATGCAGGTCATGTGATGTGTTAGAGTGTTAGTAGGTGTGTTAAAGAGTAAGCTATTTGAGAGTGTCTAAATCAAACCTATTTTACATTACCTTCAGGTCTGAAGAATTAACCATTACCTTGACATGAAACACTTATGTCTAGGGACTCATTAGGAAGCTTTTTTTAGTCAAAGTTCTTTACTTGATCCATAAAGTGTGATTAAAGATCAGCTAGAGTGGATAGATCAATATTGGTGCATCACCGTCTTTAGAGTAGGTTTTTATTTTCATGTTTTCACTCCATCTATTTTCTTCCCAACATCATTAGGTATTAGAAAGTGAGGTCAAGTTGATTTAATAGGGGAGCTAGCCCCATAAACTAGAGGTTTGGTCCTCCTATTGGTCACCCACATCCTTTGGATTAATCCCATGCTACCCAAAGCTTAGAGATAACTCAACCACCTTATCCTAAGGGTGTTTCTTGGATTTTTAGCAATTATAATTTATTTTAACGTATAATACATCATTTTTGAAAATACCTTGGCATTGAGATCCTTAAAACTCATTATGTAAACATATAGTTTTTCCACTCTATAATCCATAACATATAACCTCGAGAAGGTTATTTATACCAAAAAAAATATTCATGATATTTTTGGATAATTTCATCTATAAAAAATCAATTAATAAATAACAAGGAACATGTAGGACCTAGATTAACTTGGATTATACTATTCTATATGTAGAGTTAATGAAGAAAAAATAAGGAACATGGAAAAACTCAAATAAATTTGATAAAATAAAATAAAATATAGAAAATATGAGATACAATTAATAAATAGATAATAAAATGATCCTTCATATATTCCTCATTAATTTTAGACTAAATATCAATTTCATAAGACCAAAGTCATTGTGGATTAACTTTAAATATGGGATAAACCGATAATTTTTTCAAATGGTGTAAATAAAAATATGAGGAAAATGATACACATGCACATATTGCCAAATTTACCAAAAAAGGAATTATTGATGTACATTTTGGCACACACCAACATGAATGACAAGTGAGGTCTCACCCAAACTCTCTTGATAGGAGGTTCTAAAAGAACATTCCTAAGGTATTTGACATTATGTTTTGATAATATGGTCTTTTTAGTTAGTTGTTATGGTATGTTCTAAGTTAAGGGACCTTTTCTAGTTAACACTTATGAAAATAAGCTTAGACTAACAAGACTAGTTAACTCAAATTCTAAAGAAAAACCTTTAACCAAGCACTAATTTTAATTCTTTAACTAAATTGAAAAATGAATCAATAATTACAAACAAAATAAGGTCATGCAATCTGGATAAAACCTTATCAACTGATTGCAAATCAACCTATTTCTAAAATTAAACTAATAAAGTTCACAAAAAAAGATAAAAAGAGAGAGGACAGGGAGAAAGGAAATATGAGTCTACTCTATAGAAGAATATATCTACTTGTATTGAGTGGACAAATCCTTTAATAAAATGATCTTTATTTGGTTAGTAGAACATAACTAGCATGTAAATATAGTGCAAGAATCTAGGATAATGTTAGATATGTAGTGGGGGGAAATAAGGTCACCACATACATGAAAAGACTAAGAATATTAATTGACAAAAAATTCAAATTAAAGGTATTTCATGAAACATGACTAATATTCATTACACACTCTAGATGAACACATAAATAAAACTCAATAGTCGCATCTCGTGTAAACAATAAACTACCTAGAAAGTAGAAAATTACATAAAGGTAAGAAGAAAAGCTCTTTAATCTCCTACATAACTATTCTATTCTATAAATTGATCAATCAACCAATTTATATTCAAATGAAGAGATATTATTTTATAGGTAATATAATCCCATTAGTTTATTAATCCATTTATAGACTGGTGGTTATAATAATTCAATGGCATCGATCCATTTGGAATTTTAAAAATTAAATATTTTACTTAATCCTAAGATAATAAAAAACTAGGCCATACTTAACCAATTTTGAATTTAATTTTTCATGGTTTAATGTCACTAAAATCTTCCTATGATAATATTTTGTCCATGATTTATGTAGAGGTACCAATGACTACCTAAATAATTATTTTATGTTTTGTGTCCATTATTTCTCGACTCTAATGTGCATGCTAAGTTTGAGTTAAATGACGTAATCTAAATAATATTAAACCTTGCATTTCATGATCACATTTTAATTAAGAGGCTCCCTCTATAATTCGATGTCATAGGTGATATTTAAAATAGCTGGTTCTATGATATGATGATTTGATAAAATAAGATAGCTATCATTCTTTGGCTTCTAAGTTATTTAGGATGATCCTACTAACTAGCTTGACAAATAAATATTCATCATGATGTATTATTGCCACTTATAAGTGATTTTCTACTAGGGGTATGTTATATGGTGAATTTTCACTTTTTGATTAGTCAAGGACACAAATTTTGTTGATCATTATTTTTGTTGGGATGTCTTGAAATCTTGATATTGGCCACATCCAAGGCATATATAAGTCCATTACTGGTTGACTATACATATACCACCTTAGGGTCATGGGGAAATAGTATTATTCCATGTGGCATCATCCTAGGAATCCAAAGGGTTTTTGGGTAGGCTTTATGTTTAATACATCCTTTCTGATCTAAATCCCAACATTTTGACACATGGCCTAATCTTAGGGACTCACTTCATCTCCCATCCATCTAATTTCTATGAGTTATTTGAGGGTGTAAAAAAGTGGGATGTTGTAATGTACTAGTATCCCATTCAATTATAGAAGCCATTTTCTTACTTTAACATGTATTATCCATCCCAACAGCATAGGGATAAAATATCATGGCACTCATCATCATCTTAGGAATTTAGATGATCCTTGGGTAGGCTTTTTTATTTTATGCATTATACAGGAGTGAATTAATGAGGTCTAAATAGGTAGAATATCCTCATTCATTATGGGACTATACAAAACAAAAATCTATTAGAATTCAAATATGAACCTACCTAAAAATGAGTAAGGAAAAAAACTAAGGAAAAACAAAGGGGAAGGTAATATGTAGTGAGATTAACAAATAAAAATAGACATCCTACCAATCTTAAATCTAAAGATGATGACCTATTTAGAAAATTACCATGTTTTATAATGAAACCCTAAAAACACTTAGTAAAGTTAACTTGAAAGGACAAAGAAACCAAATAGAGATAAATTAAGTAGATAAAATGGTCCCACCTGGCTAAAAATTTAAGCTAATTAAACTTAATATTACACAAAGTGATCTAGTTTTAAAATTAGAGTAATACGATCACCCAGTCAATCAACCTCAAAGGAGACAGTATTAGACCAAATTGTTCAAGGAAAAAACATAAAAAATCTACAATAGTGAGATAATCTATATAAATTTGAGGTAAAATGATTTAAATTAAAATTTTAATGTAGCTCAAAACATTATCTAAAAAATACCAAGATTTATTAGATTCATGAAAACTTAATTATTTATATCAATGAGGTCCCAATTACAAAATTTATTAGACTAAGTGCATATAATAAAAATTTTAAGTTTAGACTTAGTTAAATGAGTGAAGAAAATATAACATTATAATTTCAAATTATCAAGGACCTTTTCTAATTAAATCAAGTAACATAGGTTTAAGGTTTGAACTTAATTAAACCAAAATACTATAGTCTAGAGAAAAAAGAGGCTCAATGGTTTCAATGATGAAATTAGTGTGTGTGAAGGTAAAAAAAAAAGGTGTGTCTAATGGAAAATACTCATAAGTATTTTGTAAAAAATAAGTTAATGAACACATACTGGTTTTGACCAAAATAGTGCATGAAACATGAAAAACATCATGAAGGGACAAGATGGGAGTAGCTAAGTGATCAAATTCAACATCCTCATTATGAAAATTTATTTAAAATGAGTTAATTTACCATTTCATAGGATTTAAAAAGGTTAATTACTATGACTTTAACTATTAGGCTAGTGATTTCTACCTTGGAGATGTTTTTTGGACATTGTTTCACAACTAACTGGGCATTCATATCCCTAAAAGAGTTGCCTCTAATCCCACTCAATGATTTACTCTACTACTAACTAGGTTTCCATAGCCCTATTAGATATTCCCTAATTTACTTAGCACTGATTTTTTCTAAAATTGATTTTCTTTTCTAATTTTTATGTTCTCTTTTCTCTTCATTTTATTATCTCAATTTAGTGTTGGGGACCACTATAGTGAATGAAAGTTATAACTACATATTTATCACCCTAGATCTTCACCACATCAGGTTCACCTAAACATCTTTACATACTATTTAAGATATAATTGCGTACTTGGTTTCAAGAGGATAATTTTAATGGTCAAATAGATCTACCCAAACTCATCAAAACAATAAAAAAAATTATAACACATACAATATTAAAATTCATCAAAACTAACCCAAAAACATAATCTAAATCCATACAATAGTCAAGGAATACTCTTTCCCCAAAATGCAAAATGTGTTACTTATGTATAGACATATTTATTCCATTATTTTTAATTGATAAATGTGATAAACACTAGGAAAACTACTTGGGGCAAACCCATGATGAAATTAAAAGGAAGTGAGAATATTAACAAAAAATAAAAATAAGAAAGGAAACAGCAAAAAATTGTAAAAGGAAAACAACAAAACAAAATAAAGATATTTAAAATATTACACCAAACAAACTCAAGCCTAGAAGTAATGCTTAAGGAATTATTCATTGGCAGGCAATGGGACACCCTCACCATTTAAACACCATAGGCATAAATCATTCTAACTTAGGATTTCAAAACTTTTGAAGGATCCTAGCCAAAGGACGAAAACATTTCCATCTTGAACCTTTTTCACGATTCCTGCCCCAAATAAGGACTAAATAAAGCATTCAAAAGGATTTAATTTTAGGTCTTTTATCAAACAAAAATTTAACAATCCCCTGATTATTACTAAAGTGTAATAATTTTGTGTTACATTTCTCTTGCAATTGCATCAATTGTATAAGGTGAGCCTCTATATTTTTATCAATTTACATGTAATCCTTCATGAATTTAAAGGTATGGATTCTCATATTTTTAAGAAGTATGGGATATTGGACATACACTATATGATATGGGGAATTTATTAAAGAAGACGTAATTCTATTTTTATTAAACCATAATGAAAATTTTCAAACATTATGCAATTCCCTAGGATTCCTTTTCAAGATTTTATTAATCACATCAAATAGATTCTTATTCTTTGGTTTGTCAAACCCATTACCTTTTGGATAATATTTGGACCAAAATTTAAGGATTATATGATTTTTATGAGACCACTTAGTAAATTACTATGAAGAGAAGGTAGAGCCATTATCACATACCAAAATAGATGGAAAACCAAACTTGGTGGCAATGTGTTCCTAAAAATGTTGATCACTACTTTAGTCATCTAGTTTTTTAATTCTTTGGATTAAATTTAAAATGTGAAATAATAGTAACAATTAGTTTATAATTGTGTCTATCCAAGTAATTGGCATTGATGTCACCCTTGAATTCAAGTCCCCACATTGAAAATGGTATAAACTTTATGACTGGCTATAATGGCATGGTTGGGGTGTGTTCTTTATGTTTAAATTAATTAACATGTCTACAAACTTATCACATGAGCATGTGCATCTTGAAAAACATGTGTCTAGTAATATCCAACTCTATGTATTTTATGGGTAGTAACATTTATTTAATCATGTCCAATAATATACTTCCCATAGAAGTCTTGGAGTACTTGAGTTTTTTTAGGCACCTCATATTTATGCATTCATTATTTCTTCTATATATTATGCTTTATTTGATCATGAATTATATTTTATTATATGGAGTGATCTTATTTGAGTTAAGTTTAAATGATTAGTACATTATTTATTTAATAAATAATGGATGATGTATTTATACTAATCCTCACTAGTGATACCTTGCACTACATAATGTTGGAAAACAATTATGGATCAACTTATACCATGGTTTTTATGAGTCCTTGCCATTTTAAAATATTCATGGGTTGAATTTATAGTTAAAAATATTTTATGGTAGTCATGAACTTCCCATGATATTCACCCAACTCATTTTTTATTAGTATTGCTTTGACAATTGGATCAAGCACAACAACAAATAATTTGTTGTGCATAATGTAGTGTCTTAAGTTAGTAACATATTTGATTTTTTTATAAGATTTTTTTATCAATATTTGAGTACCTATGTTTGTAATTTATAAGTAGGGAGATCATTAATGAGATATGTCTCTCTTTCGCAAATTATTTTCTTTGTGCCAATATTGCAACACTTGAATGCTCTAAAGTGAAGGAGTAAATTTAGAATGGTTATGTGTAATATTGACTAATGAGAACTAGCGTGTTCATGATTAGATTTTAGATTTAAAATAAATATGTTTATTATTTAGGGGTCCATTAAATATTTTCATCCTTATTGAATATGATGTTTAGTGTTCTAATTATCTATGCAAACCCTAAAATGAACTTGTTCATAAAGTTGATTTTCCCAAAAAATGACTTCAAATCCTTATTTCTACTAGCCTCTAGGATCCTCATGATTGTTTCAAATATATCAGAGCCTATGTAAATACCTTATTTAGATATTATGTGACCTAAAAAAATTCCTTTGGTTATCCCACATATGGATTTATTTGGGTTTAAGGAAATACCTTGATATCTACATCTTTTCAACACCAATATCAAGTCCTTCACATGGTCACCTCAATCTTTAAAAAAGATACACATGTCATCAATCTAGGTGAAAATTCATTTTATGATGATATCCTTGAATGTAATGTTAATGGCCGTCTAAAAAGTATCACCCACATTGATCAGGCCAAATTACATCCCATTGTATGTGAATTTACCCCGCTTCATTATAAATGGTGTCTTGATTCTATCTTTATAATTGAATGCTACTTGATTGTATTCTTACAATCCATCCTTGAATGAAATAATTTTGGATCCATTTATGATTTATAATTCCTCATCTAGTGAAGGAAGTATATTATTATCCTTTTCCTAATCTTTTTTTAGGTTCTTGAATTCCATGCACAATCAAATCTCTTTGTTATTCTTTTGATGTAACACCAAATTGGCTACCCATATGGTGTGCATGATAAGATAAATGATCTTCACTAAAATCAAAATTTGAACTTATTTAAAATTTATAAGTTAACATAGTGAATTAGATGGTATTTTTTATAATAGTGAATTAGGTTCTTGAATTCCATGCAAAATCAAATCTCTTTGTTCTTCTTTCTAAGTAGCACCAAATTGGCTACCCATATGGTGTGCTTGAAATAAAATATGACAGCTAGGCTACCCATATGTGTTGTTATTATTTTGGTGAAATGGTTTGACACTAGGTTTAAATTGGATAGTATGTGTTAGGATGGAGTTTTTGAACATCTTTAGATCTTCACAACTCTATGCAATAATATCATTAATGTATTTCAAAGCTTGCATAATTTATTGATTTTTTTTCTTAGAGAAGGTAGTGCCTAAAATCATATTATTTGATTAACATACCTTTAAAAAATTACAAGTCTCACGTGGAATACCTTTGGTAGGTGTCATATTTTATTTCTCTCCATGAAACTCCATGTCAAACAACCTTTCTATCAAGATCATATGTTTTGGTATGGTGTTAGTTTTCAGGTTGATGACTCCTTATTCATCTAGATCAAAATCCTATCTATAATATTCATCGATAGTATGTGATTTAAACATGTTATGTTTGGTTATGAATTTTATAATATGTTGGTAATTATTAAATCTCATAAATTTCTTGATGTGATCTATAACAGAATAGGTAAACTAACTCTACCAAAAACCTCCTCAGTTTGAAGTTAGTAATGGGTTATAGGGTAATATTAGTTATGTAGAATGCATCAATTATATAATTATTTATTTATGGAGATGTTTGGATGTTTAATGCATAAAATTATTCTATCTAGTTCCACACTCTTCAATATCTATAAATATGCTTGTCATTACAATTATAATGGCTTTTAATTTTTTAACAAGTTCTAAATCTCCCATCACTCTCAAGTTCTTGAATTTTTTCTTAGTGAAAATTTGAGGACATACAGTAATTATTAATGTTCATCTAATTATTTGTGTATGAAAAACATAAATATAAAGCTATCAGATATGACCTCCCTCTTGGGTTGATAATCTCTATCCTATTACCACACTCTCTCTTAGACATAGATCTATTAAAATTAAATTAAAATTCATATGTGATACTTAGTTGTGTGCAATGAGATCTAGATGATGGATATTGTAGTTATGTTTATATATTTATTTATTTATTATGTATCTATTGAGACCAACACCCCCTATCTTTCTATTTTAAAAGGAGGACCCCTATATTATTTTCCAAAAAGTCTATATTTTGGATTGAATGTGAAGAATTGTATTATCTTAGATTTTAAAGGCAAATCAATTTTAAAAGGGCAACATGTGATTTGATATATTTGATCATGTTTATATTTCATGGTTGAAAATTTATAGTAATTGTCTTCAAGGTGATTAGTTGCAGGTTCCATGGAAGAAGCTAGGATTCCTAAGGAACGAACCCAAAATGGGATTTGAATTTGAATATTTGAAGAAAATACTTGCAGGAAATTTTATTTCCTTTTGATTAAATATTCCTAAGTCTAACTTTATATTAAGATTCAAATATGTTTTTTCTTTAAAACATGACCAAATATTGATATAAAACCTTATGCTAAACTTTACACACAATTAGCTATTAATTTAAATCTTATGCTCTTTTACAGATCTAACGGTAATTACTTGTTCATTGGATTTGATCCAATGGTATGATAAGACAAAAATATTTTATAACAGACATATAGTTAATGATTCAAGCCTTGTGAATATATAATGGTGATCATTTTCTTAGAGGATTTGATCTAATAGTATGAATTAAGTCTAACACCCAAAAATATGTTAACAGTTATTAACCACTCAGGACTTGATCTGATGGTTTACATTACTTCAGAGTTTCTAATCTAATGATGTGCATCGACCTAAAAGATTCAAGATTTATTGAAGTCTTTACAAATGTAACTCATTCATTGGACCATAAAACTTTATCATCTTAAAATTGATAGGTTTGATCCCATATTTAACATCTGTGAGGACGTATTTGATAGGACCAAACCCATCAAAATTAACATGAGACAAAAAGATTCAATTATCTTAAATTTTATAGGTTTTCCCCCATAATTTGATGTTTATTAAGATTTAATTGATGGGATTTAACCTATTAAATTTAAACTAAATAATCCTAAAAACCTTAGGATCTTCTGAAGGATTTACACATGGTACTCTTTCATTAGACCAAAAAAATCTATTGTCTTAAATTTGATAGGTTTTCTCCCATCATTTGACATTTGTGAGGATGAATTTTATGTGACCAAACCCATCAAATTTAACCTAGACAATCCCCAAATCATTGGGAATTCTTGAGGGCTTTGCACATGGCATTCATTTATTGGATCAATAAATTACACTATCTTAAATTGGACAGGTTCACTCTATCATTTGATGTCTATGATGATGTATTTGACATGACCAAAACCATCAAATTTAACTTGGACAATTTTTAAATCATAATCAAAGGGGTTATTTCTAAAAACACTATAATAAATTCCTAAATTTTTATGAAGATAAGCTTAGTATATAAAGATCTTAGCCTAAGTCATTATTTGTTTTTTAAACATAAAATTATAAATGATGTTTTTAAACCTAAGATTTATATGATCATGTAATTGATTAAAAGGTAATAATATTTTAGGATCTGATGGTGATAACTTATTCATTAGATTTGATCCAATGGTGCATCAAATTTGAGGATTTTTTAAAAACCTCATGATCTTGACATATGGAACAATCAATAAGCTCAAAGATAAAGAACCAATGAAATGTGAAGACCTGGATTTAGATTTCCAATGTGAAAAAAAGGGGACTGTTGAAAACTAATGGTCACTCTTCAAGTGACATTTATGAAATTTTCTGCAGCAGGCATGAAACACTACCACATAAGCTCCACATAAGCATGGAGGATCAAAATGAAATATATCTCATGATTGAAAACATAGAAACAATTATAGTAAGGTTTCATCATGTCTAAGGCATGTATGAGATCAAAGTTGGATGTTATGGTTATTAAATACAAAAACCTTGAACCCTTTATAAAGAAGGCTAGAGTTGATTCAATCGATTATGTGACACTTGAGATAATTGTAAACTAATTCCAGAGCAAGTGCTTTAGTAAGAACTTTGATATCTTTACAACTATAATATAGTGTTATCAATGGTAGTAGGTAGACAATAGATGAATATTGAATTATAACTTTATCTAACTTTAGATATTGAAGGAAGGGTGTTTAGAGACATAGAATTGGATTTAACAGCCTTTAATGTGCATGGAATAAAAAATTGGTCAAAATTATTATTATTTATAGAGGAGTTTCAATCAATTTCCTAGGAAGAAAAGAGGAATGCTTCAATATACCAAAGATATAAGGATTTAGTATCAATTCAAATGATAGGCCTTCATCATGCAGCTACAAAACTAGAGGAAATGTATTGCATTGATCTTATTATTCTTATTTTTGTTGACTATATAATAGATGGAGAATGGATTATTCATGAAGGATGTATCAGAAAATTTAAATGCATAACTCCCATGGCCTTTGAGACTTATTATAATCTCCCTTTACCTCATGTCGATCTCCCTTCCTTAAGGAATGGAAAAATTCATAAAACCTAGATTTAGTCCTCTCACCTAGGATAATCCAAGGTTCCTATGTCTTAGGACCTAAAATGGTGAGAATCCTATTGACCAATTCATAAAATGTGCTAGGGTAGCTATGAATTTATTGAACAGAGCCTTTAGTTCCTCTTTTACTACTTATTTAAGTAAGGTTTAGGTATCCTATGTCCATTGCATGTTAGATCAAAACTTAACCCCTCCTATTAGAGACTTAACTAGTTTCTTCTTGGTGAAACAATTTACAAAAATCAAAAGAAAGACTTCCAAGTAATTATTTATGATGTCTTACCTCTTGGATGCACTCTTAGCACTTATTAGTTTCCCTAGAATTCAAAATTGGTCCCTTGATGGTAGATATACCATTTCCCATCGTTAATCCAAATTAAATATTTTCAAATACAAGAATCACATGTAGTTTATATGTTATGGTATCTTCCCAATCATTTTTAATGCAATCATTGGCATCCCAATGCCCAAGTTTCATTCCCTAATCAAAAGATAAGTAGAGACCATGTGGGATGTGTGGTTCCATCCAGATTGCACTATAATAAGGAAGGAGGGAATCATGGTCCAACCATAAAGATTACCTATACATGTTCCTAGTAAGCTTATAGAGAAAGAAATTGCTTATCAAATAATCTAGGGAATAGATTAACACTGTAAGAAGAATAATAAATCTTAGGTTTATCCCTTTCCACTCAACATTGGCAAAATTATAATCAAGGATTGGAAATAGCTAGAGATCATGGTGATGCATATGAACTCTTTTGATCTCCAACTAGATGATCTTAATGTGTGTTACCCCAATGATAGAGTGGCTAATAATATTTAGGATAAAAGGGTCCCAAAGGCTAAATACAAACATCAACCAAGTGTGGGAGATGGAATTTACACAAAGGCAAGGAACTTTGAATAATTCTTGTCTAGGGTAAAAATCTACAACATAAATTTAAAATATAGGATAGTTAGGGATAATAATATTTTAGGAGAAATATGGTAGTTACATCCTTTATAGTATCACTTATTGTCAGGACCATGTAGGACTACACATCAAGAACCACCTATTGAGGGATAATATTTTGAGCCTTAGTAGGGAGAATTGATAAAGTCATCCTAGATATAACAACCTAAAAATGTAGAGGGAAAAGGTAAAGCTATAATTGAAGAGTCTAGCATTGACCATTGACCTTGTGAAGGTCCCCAATTTAGGTGTCCCTACCAAGGCCTTCTTCCCTAATAGAGGTTATTAGCATGATTGCTTTAGAAACTAGACAAATAGTAGAAAGTGCCCTTATTAATATCATAGCTTCTTATGGTTTGAATAAGGAAGAAGACCCATATGAGGAATTAGGCAAGGAATTGGTTCCATTGGGTAGTGGATAAAGATAGGAAGAATTATCCTTAGTTCCTCTAGTTGTAGAAAAGAGGCCTAGGTTAATTTTCACTCACCCTACTAGTGAAATAAACCTCTTCAGTGATAAGAATACTATTTATGGAATAGCCATTCCTGATTGGTTTGTTTATGGGAAGTTATAGAAAATCCCATCTCTTTTTCCTTCACTGGCTTTGACTCGAGTGGACATAGGTGTTTAGGATAATGTCAAGCTTTGAATTTAGGATATGTTGAACAAGTAAGTAGAGAGAAGCAACAAGATTATTAAAAAAGGTAAATCCAATGGGTTGGTACCCCAAGAGCCTCTGAGAGTTAAGATGTAGAGATTATTAAACAACCATAAGTGAAAGAACTTGACCCTTAGGTCTAATTTAATCTAGATGCATCAACTCTTGAGAGAGTAGAGACTAAGAAAATTATTTTTGGTACTAAGGAGTTCACCTTTCAGAAGGTGGAACCATTTTCAAATTTAACTTCTATTCTGGGGTAGGTAGTAGGACAGCATCCTATTTTTTAAGAGGATGTAGCTAGTATGGTAATAGCTAAATCAACAGTGACTTTGTTTGGAGTTTAAGGAATGAAGTAGAGCATTCTCAACTTGGAGAAAGAAAAGCAATATTTGGAAGCTTAGGTCCTCCTTTCAATTCTTAAGGATGTATTACAAGCATTGAATGTATCCATGATGGATGAATTTGAGAATTTGAAAAGCATAAAGTCTAGATTGAGTTCTTTAGACCATCAAGTTGAGATGTCATAAGCCTTAATCACCTAATGGTAGAATTCTCAAGCTCAGATGGAGGAGTTCATCAAGGGGCACAAGACAAAGTAGGTATTGGACATTAAGATTATCAAAGCGTAGACATTTGGATGTCTTCATGGTAGTTTTGATAGATAAACAAGAGGATTTGATCACCTAGAGAAACGATCTTAAGGACTTTATCAAGAGAGACATAGAATTGGTAAACTAGATTGAGAAAATTGTAGGGAATCTATTATATAACCATTCTTAAACCATTACTATAGGCCTGATTGATGATGAATAATTCAAGCATAGGGTTGGAACTCACATCCAAAACATCAAAAATAGTAATGGTCATTTAGCTAGGGACAACCAAAAGACCATTGATACCATTATTTTTTTAGGGAAGAAAATTATAAAAGCATAATGTATCAAAGAACTTATATCTTGGGTAGATAGTGAATTTGACAAGTTAGCAGATAAATAAGAGGATTGTCTAATGAAGCTTGGACTGGATTTTGAGTTGATCAAGGAACAATACACCAAGGTGAAAGACTTCCTTATATAGGGATAATTGAAGGGCCCACCAATGAAATTCTTAAGATAATTTTATTTTTGTAAAGTATATGCTAGTTTATTAGCATATACTCTTTCTTATCACATTGACATGTGACCTTCCATATTGTATCTTTATATTAATGATAGTTGTCCTTATTCACATGTTGTTATTTTGAAAGTTAACTAGTTAATCACCCATGTTTCTTATAAATAGGTAGATGGTTACCATTTGTAAGAGATAGTTTTTGAGTAATTGATATTAGGAGAATTTAATACAACTAAGGAATTCTAAAAATATTATTTGGATAGTTTTTTTAAATTTCTACGTTATCTCTCAATTGTCAAAATTCGTGTTTAATTTGAATGATTCTTCTTATTTTGAGTCATATTCTTTGTCATATGGTAGTTAATTTGTGTTAAATTCTATATTAAATATAAAGTTATCAAGTATACTTCATTTTATTTTCTCTATATTTTGATGTACTTATGTTATTCAGATCATAATAACAAACTTTTAAATTAGAATTTGTTCTTATGATTCATACTATTACCCTAAATCTTGCCTGATTTGTGTTGTAATTTGAGCTTATGTTATTTTATAACAGAAATTGGTTTAATGTGTACTCAACTTAATTTTAATCTTATCATAATATTTGATATGAAAACCTACAATCATGTCTCTTTCTTCCTTACACTTCCTTTTTCTTCTTTTTTTAGAAAGATTCACTCTAGATTAAAGATCATTGTTAATAATCATTTAGTTTAACTTTTGAGTCCTTAAAATTATTAAGTATTCAAATTGTGTATACCTTGGTGGCTCCCAACCACTAAATAAAATAAATATTATGGATAGTTTTCATATTTTTCTTCTATTTCACCATAGATAATCACTGAATAGTCACAAATTGTAACTCATGCAATGGATTCTCAAAATCCTAAAATGAAAAGTGTTCTTCAACACTAAGAGCATTTGTGGTGTAGTTTGAAGCATCAATAGAAGAAACTCTATTGGCACTAAAACTAGGGCCTCATTTAATATAATTAATATCTTTCATGTGTATTTGATCAAATATATCTCCATTTTACATAATTATGTTTCTAGCAATATAAATTATGTAAAGAGTGGTGACCTTTGTGGAAATATGGCTTTTGTTGATAAGAATATATTAGTATTTGGAGTTAAGACAATTTTTTTTTTCAAAATTGATAATTCTTTAACAATAAGAGGTTTATTTGAGTCATAAGTTATAAATATTGGTCATCTTTACATAATTCAGTACATCTTTCCACTTGTTTAGTTAAATAGTGATGTCCATTGTCCTCTTATGAACAATTTTTTTTAAATTAAGCTTAGTGTGCATATTATTTGTCATTATTTGGAAATTAATGTACTACACCATGTTTTAAAATACAATCCTTAATCTTCAAGATATAATTACCAAGGATTAGGACTAGATCACATTTAGAGACTAGAGAATCCTTGCTCAAACTCAAAATTCATCAAAGGACTAGAAAATATAGAGGAAGAAGCAGGTATTATAGATCTTTACCATCATCACCTTTGTAAGGGATTTATGTGTTTGATCTTCATCCAAACATGGCATGGATTGGAAGTTCCCCTATCAATATACCAAGTGAGATTCATGATTTACCACGTAAACTTGAAAAATATTTGCCAATATTTATTCTAACTAGTATTATGACTACTGAAGACCATGCTAAATATTTCAAAGTTTCATTAATATTATTAAATTTTATTCATGAAGATGTAGCTTGTAGGTTGTTCTCATTTACATTAAATGATACTTCATATGAATGGTTCCTTGATCTGCTTGATAATTATATTATCTCATGCAATAACTTTGACATAATTTTCATTTATCAATTTGGAAAGATCATAAGCCCTTATGTCAGATATCATTAATTTACTTCTATTAAGAGAGATACAATTGAATATATTAGGTCCTCTAATTCTAGGTTCAAAAAATGTTGAGTCATACCATGGATCCATATAAACCTAATGAAGCTTTAGCTTTGGAGGTTTATAAATATGCTATTAACCCCATGACTTTTGTGTTTTTGAAGAGAGCCATTCCACTTATTATCACATTGGCTCAAGCTTATTCTGAATCAGTGGTTATTAGCAACTAAATGCAACCCCAAGGACAAATGGATTATTCTATCCCAAATACTAATCCTCAAATGCCTGCATTAAACATTTTCCAAAATAATAACCAAAATACTCCAACATTAAACCAGTTTCCTACTTTGAATGTTTTGCCTACTAGTCATGATATAATTAATCAAATTTTTGATTTCTTAAGCCATCAAGTTACCAATGGATTTCATGAAAATGACCAAAAGGCTTTAGTGCCTATCAATGGCATTAACAGTAACCAAGGTCAAAATATTAAGGTTCTAAAAAATGAGAATGAGTCTATATTGAAAATGGTATAAAAGCTTAACATTAATTTTCTATAATTGAAAAAATAAGTTGGTAATGCTAATGACAATTTTGGAAGGAAATTCACTTTTCAAAAGTTTAACAGGCCTAGGAATAGGTTTCAGAATGATATTTTATATAATAACAAAGCGAATGAGCCTTTTCCTAGAAAAAAGATTATGGACATAAACCTCACTAATATTACCTTACCATATTATTATAGGGTGCATGTTAAATCCAAGCATGGTGAGATTGATTGCATTGAGTTTTGTAAAGATTTTGAAGGTTTTCAAGAAGAACATGACACATTTGAAGTGGTTTCCAAATAAAGACGTTGATATAAATTTTTATGAATCTAAACCATTTGACCAAGTGCACATGGTGGAAACTTTTCAATTACATTTTCAAGAGGATAATGAGCTTGAAAATATTTCTGAACAGATTCAAGCATTCCAACAATTTTTTAAGACATATCCCCTGAGAAATAGGGAATAAAAATAGCCATTGACTACCTCTACCCCTCTTAATAAGTATGGAACCCCTCTAGAAATTGTATCAAATAATAATCCTAAACACCTAAAGGAAGTTCTTCTAAGCTAATTTTTGATCCTCCAAGCAAAATTGGCTATAATATTATGGAGGATATGAAAAGGATTAAAGCCAATATCACTCTACATGAGTTAACTCAAATCAAAGAACAAAGACACTTATTCTTGGAATTTATGTATAAGAAAATTAGGAAACCCCATAAGAATGATAGTGCAAATGTAATTATTCAAGTAATCAAAGTAGATTATCCACCTTTTCTACTAATAGTCAGGATATTTAGGAAGAATGTTCATAATTATCTTTTTGATTATGGATGTTCAATCAACATTATGCCTAATGGGATATGTGAATAACTTGGGTTAACTCCAATCAAGTTTGATAGGGTAGTCATTCAATTGGATAAATCTAGAGTTAAGATTATAGGATAATTATTGAATGTGCATCTACAAATAGCTAGTGAACTATGGGTTTAACAATTCATTGATACCCACATGGTAGAAATGCCTAGTGCTTATGGATTAATTTTGAGTAGAGAATGGACTAAGTCTTTAAATGGCTATATGTCTACTAATTTCTCACACTTAGGGCTTCTATGGAAATGTATGCCAAATCAAATAAGAGTGGAAAGGGAACCTCAAATGAAACACATGATAATAGAATATAATGCTATTAATGAAAGGTAAATTTCTTCGATTTTGATTTGGGATTTTTCACTTTGGAAATTACAAAATAACTAGTTTATAAGAGTTTTCCTCAAATTCTTGGTTTATAGAAGTTATACATTGATGGTGCCATGTATAAATCAGGATCAAGGGCTAGTATTATATTGATAGATCCTTCAAAAAGGCAATACCATGTAGCTTATAAGTTAAAAACACTAATAATTTAGCTAACTATGAGGCCCTCATACATGGATTTTAATTTTCCATTAAACACAAAGTTAGGGAGCTCCTTGTTTATGGAGACTCTGAACTTGTGGTTAACCAAGTGAGGAGTAAATATCATCATAAATTATCTTACTTAAAAAGATATAATTTTAGGGTGTGGGACTTGATTGAATATTTCAATGCCTTTAATATCTTGGCTATTCCAAGAGAAGAAAACAAAGCTACTAATGATCTTGCCTCTATTATATCTAACCTCATTCCTAATCATGATTCTCAAAGCATTAGTATTTAGCTAGTACCATGTCCTTTAATTCTAGACAATGTAAATATTTTCTAAGCTTAAAATGATGATCAATAATTCATAGATTTATTGATTAATTTTAGAGATTTTAAAGCTCACATTATTGATGAAACTTCTCATGAGAAGGAACTTAATGATAAAATAATCCAATTAAGTGATAATAAGATACCTAAAGGGACGATTTCATTAGAAAGACTATTTGATCTTGAAAAGATTTTTGAGGGAACTAAACAACCTAATGTAAATGGTAGAGATTATCATGTGATGAACCTTGGGCCACATGATCAGCCTCAAATGGTAAATATAGGGAAGGATTTCACTAAATCAGAAAATAAAAAAGATGGAAAGTTTCTTACAAAATACAAGGATGTAATTGCTTGGTCTTATTAATATTTGAAAATATTTGACCCAAGGGTCATTACTCATACTATACCTCTTCAAGAAGATTTCAAACCTTTTAGATAGAAATAAAGGCCAGTCAATCCTAGTTTAGAACCCATGATTTTTAAAGAAGTCAAGAAGATATTAGATGAAAGGATAGTGTTTCCTATTATACATTACACTTAGGTGGCAAACCTAGTCCTAGTCAAAAAATAATAATGGAGAAATAAGATTATGTATAGATTTTAGGAATCTGAATAAAGCATTTGAAAAGGATAATTATCCTTTATCTTCTCTAGACTAGGTTATCCAAACTATTTTAGTATCTTCCATGATGTCCTTTTTGGATGGATTTTTTGGATATAACCAGGTGCTTATTGCTCCATAAGATAGGATGAAAATAGATTTTACCACTAAATGGGGAACATATGCTTACAAGAGAATTCCTTTTGGATTAATCAATGTAGGGGAAACTTTTCAAGGGGAAATGGATCATGCTTTCCAAGGTTTAGTGGGAATCTGTATCATCATATATATGGATGATCTTAAAATATTTAATAAAAATAGAGAGGAACATTTCATAAATTTGAGACGAGTATTTGATAGATGCAAAAAGTATGGTGTATCTCTCAATCCCAAGAAAAGTATATTCCATGTCATTAAAGGAAAATTTTTGGGACATACAATTACCAAAGATTAGACTTATATAGATCCTAACAGAGTAGAGGAGATTTCTAAAATTGGGTTTCCCAATAGCCAAAAATAACTTAAGTCATTCTTTGGCAAGATTAATTTTGTGAGGAAGTTTATTTCAGGCTTTATTGAGATTGTCAAACCTTTCAATGATATGCTTAAGAAAGATGTGATAATTTATTAGAATTAAGAATCTAAGAAGGCCTTCATTGACATTAAGAAGAAAATCACTAAAGCTTCAATCCTCATAAGTCTCAATTTCTCAAAAGATTTCTACCTATATTCATTTTCTTTTTGAGCATGCTATGGTTGTATTGTTAACTCAAAATGTTGATGAAAATGATCATCCCATAACTTTCATGAGAAAAAAATTCAAAAATGTAGAAGTGAATTATTATTTGATTTATAAGAAATCTTATGAAATGGTAAAGGTAGTGAAAAAATTTAGACATTACCTCATTAGAAATAAGGTATTTTCCATATTACCTGATCCTACTACAAAGCTTATGTTGAGTCAGAATGAGCTTGGAAATAAAAGAGGTAAGTGGATGACAATTCTATAAGAATATGATATAGGGATGAAAATATCCAAATTAGTTTGATGTCAAGGTTTAGTTTAGATGATTACTAGTATTGATCCAAAATGCCATGTCATGTAAATAGATCAACCAAACTTCTAACCCAATGAATGGTATGACTCTATTATCTATTTACTTGTCAATGGTGTTTGTACTCTAGGATTTCTAAGAGAAGAAAAGAAATCCTAGAGGATTAAATTGGCTCATTACCTAATCAATAATGGAGTCTTATACAGGAGGAACTTTGAGGGAATTTATCTAAGGCATGTGTCCAAAGAAGAAGTAGCTTTGATTATGACTACTTTCCATGAGAATCTAGGAAGTGGACACCCTTCAAGAACAACCATAGATCACAAGATTCTTAGGGATGGATATTATTGGCCCACCCTCTTCAAAGATGCTTATAAGCATGTAAGGGAATGTCATTCATGCCATATTTTTAGCACAAAGGAGCCAAAGGCAACCATGCCTTTACAACTTGTGATGGTGGATAAACCTTTTTCACAATAGGGATTACACTTTATAGGAGTAATCAAACCCAATTATTATAAAGGTCATAATAATGGTTTAACTACTATGGAGTATTGTAATAGGTGGATTGAGGTATTAACCACTAAGTAATGCAGAATAGAGGAGGTGATCAATTTCCTAGAGGAAAATATTTGTACTAGATTTGGAACCCCAATTTCTTAGGTTTGTGATAATGTATCTACATTCATTTATATTAAAATTATAGAATGGGATTATGACCAAGACATTGCACTCAATTTTTCTTCTAATAAATACCCTCAAGGAAATGGTGTCTCTGAATCCACAAATAAAAATCTAATGAAAGCTATAAAATTTTTTGTTGAAGATAAACCTAGAACATGGCATAAACTTATTAATATTACTTTATGTGTAGTTATGATAAGGATCAAATAATATCTAAAACCTCATCATTTTTTTGGTATATGGTCAAGAACCCATCTTACCCATAACCTTGAAGTTACCTACATTCACGTTCATGCAGGAATAGATGGAAGATAGTCAAGAACTTGTTAATTCTTGGCTATTAGACATTTTTCAAATGGAAGATGTCAAAGAAAAGGCATTTATAAACTTCAATAGGCACCAATCAATAGTGAAAATATGGTTCGATAGAATATCTAAATTAAAGGTGTTTAGGTGTGGAGATCTAGTCCTTCTTTGGGGAAAATCATTAGAACATAAAGGAAAACAAGGTAAATTCACCCCTTTATGGATTACCCTATACTAAATTGCAAAAATCTTGGGAAAAAATACTTTCTAATTGAAATATCTCCAAGGAGTAGAGTTCACACTGTCTACTAATTTATAATATCTCAAACACTACTTTGATGTTGTCCCACTAGAAGTCTTCATAGAATAAATGTGTAATATTGTTAAAGTTAGAGTAGGTAGGCTCTTTATTTTCTTTTCTTGCTTTGTTTTGTTTTTTCCTTTTCTTTTTGGGTTGGTATATATATTTTTTGTTTATGTTTTGTTCTCCTTTCTTGCTTGGTGGTATTCCTTGGTTGTGGTATAAACTTGTGGTATTATTTTTGATTTGGAAATTTCTCAAAAGAGTGTTGGTGAATTTTACAAAAGGTGAACATTAGGTCACAATAAAGTATGATAAAGAAACCAATGACACTAGTATAGATTGGTATATGAACTCAATGTCTTATAAATATTTAAATCTTATGCTAAAATAAAACTTGGTTTTAAGAAGAGTCATATGTATATGATGTGAATTTAGTTTGTTAACTCATATCCATGCTTACACATAAAACATATCCTTGTCATGAACTCAAGTTTCAATTAAAGGAGATTATCATAAGGCTAGAAAATTTGATCAAATCCCTAAGCCTAGCTAATCTAGTTCCAAACCTTTATTGGAAGAAAAAAATGATGATAAAAAAAAATCTTATTGTCAAATAAAAATCTTATGAATCAGAGGTGATTCAAGTAATCTCCAATGGGACTATAGATGCCTGGGTCACAGTGGAGTAAGACCTTGAGTGGAACCAAAGGTATCTTTTTTGGGGTTATAGATGCCTAGCTGGTAGTAGAAAAATGATTGAGCCTCCCTTAAACTAAGAGTTGTTATTCTTAAATAATATCTAAAATGTTTAAAATCAAATACAATGGATGAAAAGGACATGAACCCAAATGTTATTTCATAAAGTTCATAAAAACTGGTAAGTGGAATCAAAGCACACATTACATGTTTATGTTCTAATTTCTATGTTAATATTTTATACATAAGGAACTTATTTCAATCTAAGATTAATTTAGAAAAGAGAATATGTCTAAATGGGATATGGAATTCATGTACAAGTTTAAAACTAGAGTCTTGTGTTCTAACATATTGTTATATTGCCCCTGTGAATCACCATTCATTGAGACCAACACCCCCTATCTTGATTTTTTGAGAGGAGGACCCCTAAATTTGTTTCCAAAAAGATTGTATTCTAGATTAAATGTGAAGAGTTATTTTATCTTGGATTTTAAAGGCAAATCAATTTTAAAAGGGGAACATGTGCATTGATGTATTTGATCATGTTTACATTTTATGGTTCAAAATTGCTAATAATTATCTTCAAAGTGATTAGTTATAGGTTCCATGGAAGAATCTAGGATTCCTAAAGAATAAAACCTAAAGGGGGTTTGAATTTGAATATTTACAAAAAATACTAGTAGGAAATTTTATTTCCTTTTGATTAAATATTCCTAATTCTAACTTTATATTAAGCTTCAAATATGTTTTTTCTTTAAAACATGACTAAATATTAATAAAAAAAACCCTAGGCTAAACTTCATACATAATCAGGTACTAATTTCAAGCTTGTGTTATTTTACATATCTAACAGTAAACACTTCTTTGTTGGATTTGATCCAATGGTACATCAAACCCTAAGTATTTTAAAAAGTAGAGACAGTTAATGATTTGGGCCTAGTGAATATCTAACAATGATCATTTGCTCAGATGATTTTATCCAATGGTATGAATTAAATACGACACCCAAAAGGACATTAACATCTATAACCACTTAGTAATTTATTTAATGGTTCACATTGCCTTAGAGTTATAATCTAATGGTGTGCATTGACCTGTAAGCTTCAAGATCTCTTGAAGGCTTTACACATGGTACTTATTCATTGGACTAGAAAAATTTATTGTCTTAAAATTGATGGGTTCACTCCTATCATTTGACATTTGTAAGGACATATTTGATGGGACCAAACCCATCAAAATTAAAATGAGACAAAGACTCTATTATATTAAATTTGATACATTTTACCCCATCATTTGACATTTATTAGGATGTATTTGATGGGACTGAACACATCAAATTTAAACTACACAATCTCGTAAGCCTCAAGATCTCTCAAAGGCTTAACATGTGGCACTAATTCATTTGAGCATAAAATTATATTGTATTAAATTTTATAGGTTTGATCCCATCATTTTACATATATGAGGATGTATTTGACATGAACCAAACCCATAAAATTTAACCTATACAATTCCTAAAGCCTTGACAATTCTTGAGGGCTTTACACATGACATTTATTTATTGGATCAATAAATTCCATTGTCTTAAATTTGAGAGGTTCATTCCCATCATTTGACATTTGTGAGGATGTATTTTACATGACTAAACCTATAAAATTCAACTTACATAATCTTTAAAGTCTAATCAAAGGGGGTATTATTAAAAACCTTTTAAAAAATTCCTAATTTTTTATGAAGATGAGCTTAGTTTATAAATATCTTAGCCTAAGTCATTTTTTGGTTTCTAAACATAAAATTCTAAATGATGTTTGTAAACCTAAGATTTATATGATCATATAATTTATTAAAAGGTAATCATCTTGTAGGATCTAATGATGATCGCTTATTCATTGGATTTGATCCAATAGTTCATCAAAGTTGAGGACTTTTCAAAGGCCTCATGAGCTTCACACATGGCACAATCAATAAGCTCAAATATCAAGAACTAATGAAATGTGAGGACCTAGATTTATATTTTCAAAACAACATAAAGGGTAATTTTGAAAACAAACATTCATTCTTTAATTGGCATTTATGAAATTTTCTATGAAAGGCATGGAACCCTGCCACATAAACTCCATGTAAGCATGGATGATGAAAATGAAAGATATCTCATGATTGAATACATAGAAGACATGATATTAAGGTTACATCATATTTAAGGCATGTATGAGATCAAAGTTTGATATTTTGGTGATTAAAGCCAAAAACACTAAACCCTCTATAAAGAAGGCCATAGTCAGTTTAATTTATTATGTGACACTTGAGATAATTGCAAACTGAATCTAGAGTAAGTGCTTTAGTAAGAGCTTTGATAGATTTGTAACTACAATATAGTGTTATCAATGGTAGTGGGTAAAAAATTTATGAATATTGAATTAGAACTTTATCTAACTTTAGATAGTGAAGGAAGGGTCTTTAGAGATAATGAGTTGGATTTAACAACCTTGAATTTGCATGGAATTGAAAATTGGTTTGAATTATTATTATTTATAGAGGAGTCATAACCAATTTGCTAAGAATAAAAGAGAAATGATTTATTATGCCAAATATAGATGGATTTAGTATAAATTCAAATGGAAATCCTTCATCATGTAGCTGCTAAACTAGAGTTAATGCATTGCATTGATCTTCTTGTTCTTATTTTTGTGGACTACAAAATAGATGGAGAATGGATTATTCATGAAGGAAGTATCAAAAAAGTTACATGCATAGCTTCCATGGATTTTTATACTTATTATAATCTCCCTTTACCTCATGTCAATCTCCCTTACTTGAGAGACCCAAAACTTAGATTGAATCATCTCACCTTGGTTAATCCAAGGTTCCCATGTTTTTATGACCTTAAATGGTGAGATTCCTATTGACCAATCTAGATAACGTGTTAATATGGCTATTAATTTATTTAATAGATCTTTTGGTGCCTCTTTTGAAACATAGTTAAGTAAGGTTTGGGTATCTTATGTCCATTGCATGTTGGAGTGAAACTTAACCCCTCTTATTGGAGAATTAATAAGTTTCTTCTTGAAAAAGCAATTTACAACAACCAAAAGAAATAATTCCAAGAAATTATTTATGATGTATTACCTCTTGGATGCACTCATAGCCTTTATTAATATCCTTGGCATTCAAAATTGGTATCTTGATATTAAATCTACCATTTCCCATCATTAATCCAAATTACATATTTTCAAATACAGGAATCACATGCAGTGCATATGTGATGGTATCTTCCCAATCATTTTTGAGGCAACCAATGGTCTCCCTATGCCTAAGATTCATCCCCTAATAAAAATAAAAGTTAATAACATAGGGTATGTGTCATTTTATCTAGATTATACTTCAATAAGGGTAGAGGGAATCATGGTCCAACCATACAAATTTCCTATATATGTTCCTAGTAAACTTGTAGAGAAATAAATTGCTTATCAAATCATCAAGGGAATGGATTAACACTAAGAAAAGAATAAGAATTGTAATCAAGTATTGGAAATAATTAGAGATCATGGTGGTGCACATGAACTCTTTTGATTTCTATCTAGATGATCTTAAGATGTGGGACCCTAATGATAGAGTGGCTAACCATATTCAGCATAAAAGGGTCCCAAAAATTGAATACAGATATGAACCAAGTGTGTGAGATGGAATTTATATTAAATTAAGGAACTTTTAAGAAGTCTTTTCTAGGGTTTAAAACTATAACATAAATTTAGAACATAGGTTGGTCAGGGATAATAAGCCTTTCAGAGAAATATGGTAGTTACATCCTTTACAGTATCACTTGTTGCCAGGACCATTTGTGACTACACATCAAGAACCACTTGTTAAGGGACAATATTATAAGCCTCGGTAAGTAGAATTAATAAAGACATCCTAGATTGGGCAACCTAAGGATGTATAGGGAAAAGGTAAAGCTATAATTGAAGAGTCCAGCATTGAGCATAAACTTGGTGAAGGTCCCCAAATTTTGGCATCCCAACCAAATCATTCTTCCTTAATAGAGGTTATTAGCATGATTTCTTTGGAAACTATAGAAATAGTATAAAGTGACCTTATTAATATCACATCTTATTATGGTTTAGATAAGTAGAAAAAACCTATATGAGGAAGTAGTCAAGTAATATTTAAATGCTCAGTTCCTCCTTTCAATTCCTAAGGATGTATTGCAAACATTGAATGTATCCTTGATGGATTCATTTAATAATTTTAAAAGCATCAAGTCTAGATTGAGTGCTTTCTACCATCAAGCTAAGATGGCACAAACCTTAATCACCTATTGGTAGAATTCTCAAGCTCAAAGGGAGGAGTTCATCAAAGTGCATAAGACAAAGTGGGTATTAGACTTCAAGATTATCAAACTTAGACATATGGATGTCTTAAAGGTAGTTTTGATAGATAAAAGAGAGGATTTGATCACCTATATAAATTATGTTAAGTACTTCATCAAGAGAGACACAGACTTGGTAAACTAGATTGAGAAACTTCTAGGGAATCTATTAGATAACCCTTCTAAAACCATTACTATTGGCCTGATTGATGATGAAGAATTCAAGTAGAGGGTTGAAACTCATATCCAAATATTAAAAAATACAAAATTTATTTTATCTAAGGATATAAAAGAAACCATTGATACCATTATTTTTTTAGGGAAGCTAATTGCACAAGCACAATATATGAAAGAACTTGTATCTTGGGCAAATAGTGAATTTGACAAGTTAGTAGATAAAGAAGAGGATTATTTAATGAGGCTTGGGTGTATTTTGAGTTGATCAAGGAATAATACACAAAGGTGAAATACTTCCTTAGATAGGGTTAATTTAAGGGCCCGCCAATGAAATTCTTAAGATAATTTTCTTTTTGTAAAGTATATGCTAGTGTATTAGCATATACTCTTTCTTTCACATTGACATGTGACTTTCCACATTGTATATTTATATTAAGGATAGATGTACTTATTCACATGTTGATATTTTTAAAGTTAATTGGTTAGCAATCTATGTTTCTTATAAATAGGTAGATGGTTACCATTTGTAAGAGATTTTTTGAGCAATTGATACTAGAAGAATTTAATACAACTAAGGAATTATGAAATGACTGTTTGGATAGTTTTGTTAAATGTCTATGATATCTCTTAATTATGTAAATTCATGTTGAATTTGAATGATTCTTCTTGTAATTAAATTATGTTGAATGCTAGATTAACTATAAAGATTTAAAGTATACTTCATTTTATTTTCTCTACATTTGGATGTACTTATGTTATTCATATCATAATAGAAAACTTTCAAATTAAACTTGGTTCTTAATTATGATTCATACTATTCCTCTTAATATTTCCTAATTTGTGATGTAATTTGTGCTTATGATTTTTTATAACATAAATATGTTTCACGTATACTCAACATAATTTAAATCTTGTCATTATATTTTATATGAAAACCTACAATCATGTCTCTTTCTTCCTTACCCTTCCTTGTTCTTATTTTTTCATCAAGATTAACTTTATCTTAAACATCATTGTTAATAATATTTTAGTTTAACTTCCCAGTCCCCAAAATTATTAATTATTCAAATTGTGTAGACCCTGGTGGCTCCCAAAACCCCTATTTGTTGTACCATATTATAAGGGTAGGAATGAATACTCTCTAATGATTGGACTCAAAAAAAGATCCCTAAAAGTGTGTTATGTTATAAAATATATGATATAACAATGATAATAAAAAACATGTCTTAAGATATAACATAGTTTGTATTGGAGATTGTTAGATCAATAGGGGTATATCTAGATAGATATAAAAATGTAATATAATTTTTATTATATTGAATTCAAATTGTAAATGTTATTTTTTTATTATCAAGGAGGGATGCAACATGATGTCCATCATTCTATCTAAGAAGGCAAGATAATGCATGATGTAGATCATGTCATTACAAAAAGTTTGAGAAGCAATCAAGCAACAAACACACAAGGAAAGAAGCAAGAAACATACAATAGTGGCCAAGGGGAAAATAAAAAAAGGGAAATGGGCACATATAACTTAAAATAGAAATAAAGCATATAAATCATGTTTAAATGATAGATACACATACAATTAGAAACAAGCAAGGTTGGCATGAGGGACACAATCACATAGAAGAGTAAAAGCGAAAGACATTGGTAGATGTCCTATGGCACATAAAATAATAAAATAAAATGGAATTGAAAAATGTCCTAAGGCACATATAATATACAAAATAGGAATTTATAAATGTAATCACATCTAGCTATGCAAATCAAGGAAGAAAAGCATGTAGTATGTTGGAAATACAATCACATCTAAATAATCAAAGCAAGAAGTGAAAGTATGCAAGACATGGAGTACAAGAATAGGTAGATGTTAAGAAATACACAAGTGTTATATACTAGTGAGTGTCATTAGATTAATCTATGTAAACTATTAAGTAATGTACATCATCATGATAACTAGAGTGTGTGGTGTAGGAATGACATAACATGAATGTTGTAGTCATGTAGAAGATGCCCCTAGTGTGTAGATATATCAGTGTATGTCTCGAATGTAGAATTAGGATTCCCCCTCAATGGGTAGAGTTAAGTATTCAAGGATATGGGTATCACTACACACACTTAATGAAGATCAAGTGAATCATGTCAATTTAGATATATCAACAAACAATGGCATGAAATAGCAAATGTAAGTCTACCATGAAATTAGAAATGTAAAGCATGGATAATGCATACAATTGAAATGTTTTTGATATTTTTAGTATATTTGAACACTTTTGGTATTTTTGGTATAAGCTATGTACAATGAATTATGAGGAGACTATGTACAAGAAATATTGAGAAACTATGTACAAGTGTTTCAAAGGAAGCTATATGCAAGTAATTTTTAAAAATTATGTACAAGTAAGTTGAAAGGACACTATGTACAAAAAATTATGTGAAATTAAATAATATACATGGAATTTACATAGATGAATAATATTAATTGGGTTTTTGAGTTTCTTTCCTTTAAGTGAGGCTAGATGATACACTTTAGGGATAGTATCATTTGAATCAACTAGTATGTCATGGGGAGAATCAAAATTTTCTTAGAATTAAGAATGAAAATTTATGTGATGAGGAAATATATTTTTATGATAGAAAGATGGGAGGTCTTTATATGATCTAATAAATTATAGGAGGGATTCATCATTAGAGAATTCATCTAATGTAAACATATCTGGTGAAATGGTATCATCGATAAGATTAGGAAAGACCAATGATAATGTAGAGCTATGATTAAATGTATGGTCTATATGTGAAATGGGTGGATAAAACCTTAAGTGATTTGAATTATTGAGAGAAGGTTTATCATGAAGAAGGGTAAGCTAATTAATTGTATGGTCTATATGTTCATTATGTCGAGGATACAAAAATCATAAACTAGCTTGATAGAAATAGGAATTTTAGTATTGAAAATGGATACATAAAGAACATATTTGTAAACATTTGATTATTGAAGGATATTTATAACTAAAAATGTATCTAAAGGGCTGATAACTTGAGTTATAAAGATATATCCATGGGTGTAGTCAACATGCCTATATTCGTAAACTTGGTTGATAGTATGTACCACATGATATACTATAGACATAGAGCTGGTAGTAGGTGTAGGACAAGAGATATATATACCAAGATTGAAGGGAGAAGGGATAGATATAACCACTAGTGTTTGATTTTGTCTAGTAGTGATAGAGAAATACTCAAAAGTATCCAATGAGTTAAATTCATCTAGGTATAAATCATGAATGTGAAATGAAATGCATGAAATTGGAGTTATAAGATCTATAAAAATATGTTTATAAAGAGAATTCCACATGAGAGATATCAAGCAAGGGATAAAAATCATGGAATTGGGCATTAATGCATTAAAAACTTTGACTTGTGATATGAAATTCCTAATATGTTTTCCAAGATAGACTTGAAAATTATTACACATGAGAGAGAGAAGGTATGTAATGAATCCTTGTATTAAAGAAAAGTAAACATTACCTTGAAGAAAAGGGATCTTCACATGTTTGGTAGTAACTTTCATAATATCATTGCATATTATAAAAATTAATCATGAAAATACCAAAATGAATCTTTGCATTAACATATGCTAAACTTCATCATTCATTATTATTTTTAATAAATGATTTCAAATGAGTAAAATCCATTTGTAATTTTATGTGAAATCTAAATTGGATGTAAGGTGATACCTCAAAAATAAAGGGACCTAGTATATGCAACTAGGTTTTGAAATCAATTATTTTTCAAATTGTTAAGGAAAATTTAAAAATTTAAATGTAAGATTTTTATTTAAATATTTAGGTAAAATCATAAAATATTTGGAAAATAATGGGATCTAGTATAGGCAACTAGGGTTTGAATAATTTTTTATAAAAGTTACTAGGGTAAATTTGAAAATTAAATGTGAGTTTTTGATTTAAAATATGCAAGAAAAATTAGAAAATTATTGGAAAAATTAGCAAAGAATTTACCCTAGGGTTTTTATGCAAAAACAAATTATGTTGGGTTCACCAAATGATTTAACTATTTCGGTAATATTAGAGTCTTATTCATAATTTAGTTAAGGGTCTAGAATAATAAATCATCAAATAATATTACAATAATTACAATACTTGTTTCTATAATTTAATGTTCCTTTTAAACCTTTCTAAAAATAGCAATAAATTTAGAGAAATAGAATATAGCATAAAACTAGGCTGAGATGGTTGAGACAGAGGTTGAAACTGGATATGTAGGACTGAGATAGTTTTATGAACCTAGATATAGATTTAATTTGGAAAAAGGATAGTGGTGTTAAAGATAATACACTTTTGGGTTTGAAATTATAGTCCACTCCTACCGCTATTTTCCAAACTAATTACATAGATCTAAGTTTACTATGTTTTGTTCACTGTCCTTGTGTGATGTTGCCTATAAAATTTTGAGTCTTGAATGTTAACAGAGCTTCTTATAGAGATGATTTAATATTGATACCATAAACATTCATTATACTTGATAAAACATGAGAAAGAGGGGGGTTAGTGTGTGTAAGATGTACTGAACATGTATCCATACCCCTTGTGTGGGCATGTTGCCTACATACTAATACTTTGAAGAGGGATCGAGCCATATGTAGTTCTCCCACTTTATGTGCTTTCTAAAATAGTGTAATGAGGATGATAAATTATAAATTGAGAGGTATTCAAGTAGCTAAGGACTAGGATGAGAGTTTGAATATGTTTACAGCTATGTTGGGTGATTGTATGTAGAGGATAGGGAAATTTGCCGTAGTGGTTATTTGTATTCTTATTTATTTTGTAAGATTTTTCCCCTCTATTATATATAAACTTTAAATGGAATTTTATAGGGATATATTGGTCATGGGTTAAATTTATTCACACTAGATTGACATAATGAAGAATAGGAATCAGATGGAAGTGGTCATTTGGACTCAAAATGTGATTGGACAAGAGCACTAAAAATAGGACACCCTAGGTTCTAGTGCTATACTCTAGGTCTGATGATCTTATCCTATAGTCTCAATACTTGGGGGATAGAATTGGCCTAGGAAATGCATCTTGGTTGAGATAAAATTATGTTTCAAAAGTATATAGATGGCTTATAAGAAAGAATGTGTCTAGAAGGGTTATGAGAGCATACAAGAGGGTCATATGGATTAGGTGTCACAAAGCACACTTAAGCTACCAATTTGGACATTTTATATGACTACAAATATCATAACTATAGATTTTTCACCATAGGTCTTCACCAGCATAGCTTTACCAAAATACATATAGAAACTATTTAAGGTATGATTTTTCGTTTGGTTTCAATAGGATGCTTTCAATGGTCAACTAGTTCTAGTAAAACTCATCCAAAAAAGAACAAATTTAGAACATATATATTAGTAAAAATCATCAAAATTGAACTAGAAAGACAATTTAAATAGAAAAAATGGTCAAGAAATACTCTCACACCAATATTCCAAATGTGTTACATATTTTTTTCTTACATTATTTTTCACTGATCAATATGACAACCACATGAAAAAATAGTTGGGGCAAACCTAGGAATGAAATCAAAATAAAGTGCAAAAACATACAAAAATATAAATATGAAAGGAAATAAAGAACAAAGTATAAATTAGAAAAAATTATTTACAAGAATACACAAGGATAATTCAATTTTGGGAAGTAATGTTTGAGGAATTATCCACTGATGGGAAATAAGACACCCTCACTAGCCAGAAATGATAGGTAGAAATTATTCTCACCTAGTATTTTGGAAATTTGGAAGGATCCTAACCAAAGGGAATTAAATTTTCCATGTTGACCGATTTTTTATGAGCCTTGTCCCAAATAAGGACTAAATAGTAGATTCGAAAGAATTTTATTTTGGATCTTTTGTCAAACCAACATTTAATAACCCCTTGATGTTTACTAAAGTGTAGAAAAGTTTCATCACATTTCTCTTCCAATTGCATCAAGTTTATAATGTGATCTTCAATATTGTTATTAGTTTCCAGGTATTAATTCATGAATTTAAACTTAAGGATCTTAATATTTATAAAAAAATATGAGATCTTGGACATACACTAGATGATATGGGGAAGTTCTTAAAGAATACTTAATTTTGATCCCATCAGACTAGAATGAAGATTTTTAAATATTATGCTAGTCATTAGGATTCCTCTCCAAGATTTTCTTAATTACATTAATCAGATTCATATTCATTGATTCAATAAGCCCATTATCTTGTGCATAATAATTAGATGACTTTTTTATGATTACCTAATTTTTATATGCCCACTTAGTAAATTTTAGTGAGTAGAAGGTAGGGACATTGTCACATACTAAAATAAATGGCATACCAAAATTGGTCAGAATGTGGTTGTTAATAAAGATGATCATTAATTCACTCATGTATTTATTAAACATTTTAGATTTAGTCCAATGTGTGTAATAAGAAATCGTAGTGAGTATAAACCTATGTCTATTTGATGAATTGAGATTGGTGGTACCCAATAAGTTGAGTCTGGACTTTAAAAATGGCTTGACCTTTATGAGTGGTTGCAATTTCATATTTGTGGTTCATTATTTATGCACTATGGTAAATTCTTAGATGATCATGTGCATCAATGAAAATATATGTCTAGTCATAAACCACTTTGGGTATTTGATGGGTTGTAGCATATATTGAACCATGACCAATTCCATGATTTCCATGGAAGTCCTGGAGTAATTTAGTTGTTAATTCTTTGTTTAGGCACCTCAAATATATGCCTTCATGAGTTATTATATATACTATGCTTGATTAGATCATGAAATGACTATTATTTATATGTAGTGCTCTTATCTAAGTAGAGTTTAGATTATTAGGACATTCATTATTTAATATATAATGGACGATGTATTTATACCAAACATCAATGTAGATACCTTACATTTCATAATGTTGGAACAAAAACTATGGTTCAATTTTTGCCATGGTTTTTGCTGAGTCCATGACTTTTTAGAATATTCATTAGTTGAAGTTTTAAGTCAAACTCTTAGAATATGGTCAAATAATTATCATACCATTCTCCCAGTTCATTTTATATTATCATTGATTTGAAAAATGGATTAGGAACAAAACAATACATTTGTACATAGGATGCAGTGTCTAAATTTATTAACAACTTTGATTAAATTTTTTTTTTAATCGATGGTTAAGTATTTGAGCTTGGAAATTATAAGTGGGGATATCATGAATGAGATAGTTATCTCATCCCCAACTTATTTTTTTGGTCTCAAGAATACCACACTTGAATGCTTTGAGGTGAATGAGTAAATGTAGAATGGTTGTGTGTAATATGGATAGATAAACACTTACATGTTCATGATTGAATTCTTGATTTCAATGAAATATAATTTTTCTTGATGAGTTAATTCAATATTTGCATATTTTGTTGAAGATTTTTTAGTGGTTAAAGTATCTCTAGAAAGACTAAAATTAAATTCCTCATGAATTTGAATTTTCTAAAGAATGACTTCAGCTCCTTGCTACCAGGCACTATGATCTTCATGATTTCTTCAAATATCGTAGGCTCTATGGAAATACCTTATTTTGAGATGATGTGACCAAATAAATTTCATTTATTTACTCCAAATATGCATTTATTTGGGTTTATGTAAATACCATGATTTTTGCATCCTTGAAATACTATTCTCAAGTCCTTTATGTGGTAAACTCAATCTTTATAAAACATAATTAGGTCATCCTTGTAGATGATAATGCATTTACCAATGATATCCTTCAATGTAATATTCAAGGCACTTTGAAAATTAGTAGTTGCATTGATCATTCTAAATGACATTCTATTGTATGATAATGTACCCCACTTCATTTTAAATGAAATTTTGATTTTGTATTCAAAACTGACCATTACTTGATTAAATCCTAAGTATCCATCCAATAATGACATAATTTGGGATCTATTTACTTTTTATAGGACCTTATATAGTGAAGGTAGTGGATAATTATCCTTATTTAAAGCTTTTTTGAGGTTTTCAATGTCCACACATAGCCTTATCTCTCTACTCTTATTTTGAACTATAACCAAATTGGCTACCCATTTATAGTGCTTGACAAGATAAATAATCTTCCTTAAAATAAGATTTTGAACTTATTTGAAAAGTATAGGATTCAATAGTGAATTAACTAGTCTTTTATTTTGGAGAAAAGGTTTGAAACCACATTTTAGAGGGATATTATACATCAAGATGGATGTTTTGGACATATTATTTTTTCTCTTTCTTAGTGTAAGTAGTGCCTAAAAGCATAAGATTTGATTCACCTACCTTTCCAAAATTTCAAGGCTCATGGGGAATACCTTTGGTAGGTGTTGTCATTTATTTCTCACCATGATAATCCTTTTTAAATAGCCTTTATAATTAGATATTACATTTCTTTATGGTGTTATTTTTCATTTTGGTGATTCCTTTCTAATTTACCTAGAACTCCTCTTTATCATCCTCCTCGATAATATGGGATTCAAACATGTTAGTATTAATGATGAAATCAATAATATACTAGTCATAATTGAATACATAGAAGGTATTTATGTTATCTATAATATAAGGGGTACATACTAAATCTATTAAAATAATCCTCAATCTATAACTAATAATGGGTTCTAGGGTACTCATAGTTGTTTCCAATGCATCAATTGTGTAATTCTGTCTTCATGGCAAGGTCTAGATGTTAAGTACATCAAAGTATTCTATCATGTTTAATGGTATACTATGTTATATATAAAGACACTTTTAATTATAAAAATAGTGGATTATAACTTGTTTTATAATAATCTCCAAATATCCTAGCACTCTCAAGTTATTTAATTATTTCCTTAGTGCAAACTAGAGGCCATGCACCAATGCTTCATATTCAACTACATTATTTCTGCATGGAAAATGTAACCAAAAAAATTCTATAGATGACCTCCCTATTGGGTTAATAATATTAATATATAAAACATACCCACTCTTAGAGTTATATCCATCAAACATTAGGATCCATGTGTGATCCTAAGTTGTACTCAATGGGATCTGGATTGTAATTAATGTCTATCTCTTGATTGATTTCTTGAGTTTAAAGCATGGGGAATCTTTAAATTTTTTTTAAAAAGGATATTTTTTCTGATCTTTAGTCAATGAAGTATGCATTCATCTATTCTTAATGTAAATATTTTTTACCTCTAAGCCTTTAGACACTTGGTTCTCAGAGGGACTTCCATGCTTGAGATTTTTGACTATTGAGTTAGTAGATGGAAATGGAAGCACTTCATATCCACAAATGAGATAATAACTATCTTTTAGATCAATAACTTAAAATTTAGGTCCCTTTTTTACAATAATCATGTTAATGAATAACTTTCAATTGGCTTGTGTTTATTTCTCAAGTGCATAAACTATGAGTTTAGACTCCTCAAACAAGATCTCATTCATCTTATTGTACTTTGTGATCTTGTGAACCATATTTAGCACCTTCTCAATCTTAATATGTTTTGGTATACAATTACATATAGACCACATGTAGTATAAATTGGTTTCCATCTACCCATTGATGGTTTGGAATAATATTGGCTAAGAAGCATTCCATATGTCTTAATAATATCAACCACTTGAATGTTGACAAATTGTTACACCCTAGGATTAGAGTCAAATTACATATGAATTATATAGATATCACCAAACAATTTGACCTATGAATTATCTAGTTAAACAACCTTTATATCTGATTTAGTAGGTGTTAGTCCCATCTATTGCCAAATGGAATAAGGCATAACATTCCTTAAATCACATGAATCTACCAAATAATTATGTAAGTATTTTCCAAAAAATCTATTTTTAATATAAATTGAGGAGTTTAAATTCTATCTTTATATATATCAACATGAGAATTAGTTCATTATTTTCTTTCTTCCTAAGAGCATACAACTCTTTTAAAAATAAGTCCATTTGATTAGATATTTGGAACAACTCAAACATTGTTATGTTGGCCTTAGTTTTCTTCAAGTTATAAATAATGTTGTCCTTTAGTTTTTTTTCTATCAAGTGATTTATAATATTAAAGAGGTGTAACATTTTTATTAGGCTAATAGTATGTTTAAATTCTTTTATGTGGTAAAGGTTATTACTTGAGTTTCCATCAGGTGTAACCTAGATATTGTTTAGATATGTAGAGTTTGTTAAAGGATTTGATAGCTTAATCCTTAATTTATATTTATTCCCCCATTGGATATGTTTTAATGAAAAAATTATACCAAGTTATCCTCAATATCATTTTCAATTTCAAAAGTAAATTTATAGGTCTCTAAAACCATAGAAGTTCTTGGGTTATCTCCACTTGGGCATGGTTTAATATTGTTCGATAGAAGGATTATTTTAAGTCTATCCATCTCCTTTTGGAAGATGTTTGAGGCCATTTCAAAATGAAAAAAAATGTGTCTTATCATGGTCAATTATGTTGTGTAATCTGCACTAACTGGGTAAGGAAATATCTAACATGTTGACTAAGTTAGAGAAATTATTACTACTCTAATTAGTGTTGTCAAGGGAACTAGGAACATTTACATTATTGGGCATGGTGTTACATTATCTACTAGTCCTTTGTAATTTCTATTTTATGTTCTAAGGTAATTTATATGGATTTTAGTTGGTGTTTTCAAACTACTATGTTCACATGTTTACTATATCATTATTCAATATTTAAACCATTTATTACAAATTATATACCTCAGGGTTTTGTTATCACTTGGATCTTGCACATGTTCATTCAATTAACTAATGCAATGGAAATAATGGAACCATGCCCAAATTTTGGGACCTTGTATCCCTCGGATGAACCTCTATATAAGTTCAACTCTTTCCTAGACTAGATGCCCCTAATTTAAGATCAGTTGTAGGCCTCAAACAATGTTAAAGATACCTATCTATAGATAAGACTATTTTTTCCAAGGAAAAGGGATAATAAATGGAACTAAAACTAATATAGGGGATGAACCAATAGTCTATAGATCTATTCTACCTATTCTAAATTCACATCTTTTATGAAACATGAAACATTATCAACACTTACATAAGTGATTTATATGATGGAAGGTGTCTACACAACATACACCTTACAAGTGGGGGAGTAACAATGAGAGGATAGAAACAAAAGGGATTGAAACATCCACAAATGAAGATATATAATTCACTTATACATAATATTCAAGAAACATTGATAATGTAGAAGAGGAAAACATTAATTTGATTGGATTCAAGGTTTCAAGACAACATTAGAAGTCTAAAAAAGAGTAGAGCCTTGTCTTACCCAAGAGGATGTATCATGAACAAGTCATTTTTTTTCATATATATATGAAAATGAGATGAGATAGGAGAAGAGATCAGTATAAGACCTTGTGAATGATGTTGTTACTTTATTAATATAACATATACAAAATAAGAGACATGAAAAATGGGAGTATTAAATACTCTTGAATGCATTAGGCATACTCCGTGAATCCATCTCAAGAAGATTGGCATAGTAGTGGGAGAAAAGGCCTTATTATATATATTTTTGTATTTTTAGATGCTTAAACATGATGAATGTGTTATATAAAGGATATTATATTATTGGAAAACTCTTGATTTTGGCCTTAAATCACCCATTTCCACCTCCCATGCTTGATTGATAGAGATAATGTAGCTCAATTTTACTTTCCTTCACAATTTCCATTCCTAGAGAATGTTTAACTTAAAGGAGTATGTCCTATGCATATTTGGAGTCTTGAGCTCACTTTCCATGACCAACACTCCATGAAGGGAGTTAAATTTTTCTAGGGGTGGCTTTCCAATGCCTCATACCTACTTCATGCTCTTAATGGAAATTTAATCCATCCATAAAGGCAATAAATATGTTGTATAATCATAATCTAGATGAAATTTATATTGAAATCCATGTGATGTGTCTAAGAGAGGTTGAAGAGTTGGTGTAGTATCTTATTTTCTCATGAAAACTCTTTAAGAAACCAATAAACCTATAGATTTATGTTATGAATGATCTATATTACCATATATTATACATTGAGAACCTCAAGAGGAGCATGTTATTAGATTTTTTATTGCTTTGATGAGGTTGAACAAGACTTGTAACATATCCTTAAACTTAAATATTTACCTGAATACATGTAATTGTACATAAGCATATAACTTTCATTTTAGCATCCTATAGACCTTTTGATACTTTTTAGGGACTTATGGAAGCTAATATTAAATATATTTTATTCTCATAACTATCAATAAAACCTTGAACATGATGAAAGCTTATTCTTGAGGTTTCAGAGACCAAGAAACTTTGTTTTGGATTTCATATAGCTATAAAGACCTTATTAGCTCATTTTGAACCTTGTATCCTTATATTTTAGACTTATATGAGACCCTAAAAATTTATATCATACCTAAAAAATCTATTTATATCTCTTTAAACATGCCTATGGGCCTACTAGTGAGGTCTTATCATCATGGAATACTTGAATACCTTATTCTAGATAAAAGAACCTTGTTTTCATTTAGGCATTAATAAAACTTTGTATGATTCACTAAGAAAACTAGATGGCTCATTGGAATACATATAGGTGTTATTTATATCTCATATTAACTTTCAATTATCACTCAAAGTCTTCACTTCAAGACCTACAGTCACATTTTTGATTGTGAAGACTTGATATGAGGCTAAAAACATATATAAGTACTTTGAAAAAATGTATGAACACCTTGAAAATATATTTGGATATTATATCATGTTATAACAGCCATGTAATCATAATTTATATGTTTAAACACTTACTTCATGACCTTATATCTTGCAAATGATCTCTACAAATAGACCTTAACCCATGAAGCATGTTATATGATTTTTAGATTAGGTCTTCAAGTCTTAAGACCTAAGAGACCTATCTTGAGCTCCCTGATAATAACAAAGAATTAGAATTTTATTCTTAGCATAGAAATAATGAATAAAACCTTGAAAACCTTCATGATGATGGAAACTTTTATCTTTATAAACAAAGACCTCATAGGTTTGTAAGCCTCTTTTTTGTAGATTTTGATCTTCTTTATACCCCTCTAAGAGATATATAGGCCTACCAGTAGCCTAGGCCTACAAATTTTCACTATTTATCATCACTTATATTATTTAAATCAACCCTTGTAAGGATTATGATCCTATTGAAACAATCTATATCATCATGGAGGGACTCTAACAAGTTTGAAATTTTCCTACTAGGTCTATAGAATTGTAGGTTAGTTATTGACAACATGAAAATTTTTCAAGATGCTTGAAACCATTATTACCCATTATATAGGTCTAATAAATATTGTAAATAAGATTGATAGTTTGTATTCTATTTGCCTTAAATACTTGCAAAGGTTTAGATCATGGAGACTTTGTTTGAGATGATATGAAAATAACAAGCAAGTTTGTAAACATGGTTGTAGGTTTAAAAATTTGCATTTAGACCTAAAACATGCTTTGATTATATCTCAACCTTGTGAAAAAATTATAAAAGACTTGTAGGACCTTCTTGGTTCTTTGAAATCCTAGATAACCTCTCAAATATATTTAATATTGGTAAGGGTTTTGGTAGGGTTTTAGACTGTCTAAAATTTCATCTTAGATCCTCATGATTTATTCTATCTTGCTTAGTCTGAATATGATTAAAAAATGCCTCAATACTTTCATAACCTCCCTAAACATCCATTTCTTACCATGCATCATGGGAGTCATGTTTTCACATCAATAAACTCAACTTATAATGTCTACAACTTATATTTTGGATGGGTTTTTTCTTGATTTTAAGATTATGGGAAATACTCTCTTTCTTAAAGTTATATGAAAGCTTTAAGATGATTATGTGACATTATTTGGACTCCATATTGTGTTTGACAACCATGACAGACCTTGTAACTCTTAAGAAGACCTAATGAAAGCATAAAAATCTACATCTAACTTTATGTTTAAAAATTATTATACCCTATTTTTTTTTGTTAAGACATCAAGAAGGCTTGAGACACCATGTAGATGATTGTTGAAAGACTCTATATATAAGTTCCATTTATATAAATTACACAACCCATATGATCAAATTTATACAAGCCTTAACCAACATATTATTTCCTTCTTTATCCATGGATTAAAGTTTTAAAGTCTACTCTTAATGTTGACACTTCCAATGGGGCTCAAAAACTCTATTTATATGTTGTTTTGATGCTAGTAAAGGTATTTAGAGGGGTTATTATAGACATGTAAGCTAGTTATTATGCTCAAAACCTATCACCATGACCATTATTATGTCTTTAAACCATCAATTAATCACATTAAGTCTCTTTTAGATTCTAGGAAGAGACAAGGCCTAAGAAACCACTTAAAAATTAGTTCATGGATTTATAGAGGATCCTTCCTACATTGGAATTTTATAGGAGTCAATAAGGAGGGGAGAAGAAGGAAGGGGACCAGGTAAACCTAGACTTTAAACACCATATATGGGATTCAATACACTACGAAGGATATTTTATACCTCTCACATGACCTAAATGAATGACTTAAAGGCCTTGTCACATCATGATTTCTTTCTAGACCTAATAACCTATTAATTCATGGATTTTTATGGTTAATATTAGGCTACTTACTATTTTGGTTAAGATGGATTTCGCATGCGGATTATGGAAAGTTATATGTTTCTTTATTTACATAATTATTAACCATGGATTTAGGTGTACTTTTATATTATGTACATGATGATCGTGTTTGTTAGTTTATTACAGCTGTATATGATGAATTTTATATGTTTTAGGAGAACTACATTCATTATTATGAGGTAGATGTAGGATAGATCCATCCTTTAGAGTTTTATGGAGAGAGGGAATCATTAGAGAGGGTGGTGTAAATGGAGGCATTGGGTGAAAACAAATTGGAGATTAGGAACCCACACACACCATAAATAGATTAATGTGCTTTGATCAGTGTTTGAATAGATAAATTTTAGTGTGTCTTTGATTTCTATTACGTTTTCTACATTTGAAATACTATTAGTATGATTTTAGCTATGGTCTTGATTACTATTTGATTCTTATATTAATTTTTTTGATTTTTACATTTAGGTTATAATATTTAGATTGTCTCATATGATAATGTTAATATCACAAATAATTGAATGTGTATGTCTTTAATAATTTTTTATACTATCTTTTGATATAGTGGAATGTTTTGATGATAGTATATTACTTGAAATACATTGTAAAGGAAAATAATTTCGTGTGTGTTAAGTTAATTAGACTCAATATAGTCTCTATTATTATCAAAAGGGTTAGTTTATTGGTAATTAAACACTAGTATTCTACCAAATTCATGTTACTATAATTGGCATGACCATTGTGATATTAATTATTTTGAATAATGATTATTGTAAAATCTATATGCTTAGGTATTATTAATAAGCCTATGCTAATTTAATTACAATAATTACATTACCTAATAAATACAGGTGAAGTCATTGTGTTAGTTAATGTGCTAATGACTAGTCGTAGAGGCCAATGTTTTTTATAATAGTTATACTTTGTAATGACCTTGTGAAAATCAATTGCTTAAAGAAATCATCTTAAAGTGAGTATGTGAAGTCAATGTGCATACATAATTTCAAATGGATTATAACTATTATTATATTTTTTTAATTAGGAATGTTTGAGATATTAGGGTTATAAGCTAGTCGTTGAGTTTAGATAATAGGAAATTATGTAAATAATCATAAGTTTATTTATTTTTACATGAAGAAAATAAGGATGACTAGTATTTTCTTTTATTTATTATATGCACATATTTGGTCATTATTTTGACATAAATATTGGAGGAATCATAGTGGAAATACAATTTCATACAAGATAATAAAATTAATGGAAGGTAGGTCTCTGTGGACATCACTCAAAATGGCAAAGAGGAAAGAAAGAGAAAGGAAAAAGAGAGGGGTTTGAGGGAGAATTGTAGAGGACAACTACAATTGGAATAATCAAGTATCACATATAGGTTGGTTTATCAATTTTCATTTGTATTGATTTTGTATGAAATGAATGAATAAAATTTAGTTATGGGTTTTCGGCTTTTATCATTGTTTAGAAAAACTAGAAACTAAGGTATATGTCGAGTACTATATATGGTTTGACCATCCACAGAACTAGATAGATAAAACATTAAACCTTAGATTTGTGATTGAAATTTAAATGCAGTTTCCATAAATTAATAATCTGATTAACCCAATTTTGGAATGAAACTATTTTTTGCATTTTATATAAACATAAATACATGGGATTGAGACTTAAACCTAAATAGGGTATGATTGTTTAATTAGAGTTTTTTAAATTAGATTTATTAAGGATAGTTTAAATCCTTTTCTTTTCTTACTAAGAATTTTATTTATAGTATATTATAATTGGTTAAAGTTTTTAAGTTAAGTTAGGGAATGATTTTGTATCTATAAACCTAAAATTTAAGTATTAATGTTTATATGGAAAAACCCTCTTCAAAATAGTATAATATAGTTAGTAATTTATTCCATATAATGAATTATATAAAATAATATATACATATGTGCATACACACACACACACACACACACACACACACACACACACACACACACACACACACACACACACACACACACACACATGCACACGCATGCACACACACACATGCATGTGCGCACGCGCACACACACACATCCTTTAGGATTTAATTGACCAGATGATATAAACATATATATGTATATATATATATATATATATATACATACATACATACATACATATATATATATGTATATATATGTATGTATATATATATATATATATATATATATATATATATATATATACATAGATATTGCAAGATAAGACACATTTTTATTAAGTTATAATCTATAATAATACGAGGTCTATGCTAAAAAAATGATGTTTACAACCTATAAACATATACACATCAATGGATGTCAAAAAAGGATATTTTATATTGTAATATATAAACATCAAAGGACATATGCATACAACCTATAGGAATTGAGTAAACAAAAGGAATTAATTTATAGCATATGTTGATTTACATTTATAAGATTAAATCATGTTAAAATTTTAGTGATCTACTTATGAATATAATAGTGAATGTGTGTGTGTGTGTAGGGTTAAACTTATTAGGGTGTGGAGCTAAAAGCTTCACAAAGGAGCAGACTAAAACAGGTTCGGGTCTACACAGACGCCGGCGTCGGTTAGGAGCGACCGACGTCGGTCAGTTGCAGTTACAGAGGCGCTGACGTCGGCAGTAGGGTCAGCCAGCGACGGTCACAGGTGAATAGGCAGGAACCGACATCGGTTACCTACGTGTCCAGAAAGCTATTTCCATGGACAGAAGCGAGTGTTTGCATGATAAGTTTGAGTTGTGGACTCAAGCTTGCATCTCTATTATTAGCATTACTATTTTTAGAGCCCTTGTTGAAGAGGCTTAACTATTTGTTGGAAGTACATGCTCAAGTTTCCTTTTTCTATATGTAGGAAAGATCTTCTTAGCTTAGATTTGTAGAATGTATCAGGAATAGTAGAACATTGTGAATGTTTGAAGGACAGTACTGAGTTGCATCAATCCAGGTTGTTGGATTTGATTGTACTTGAGAGAGAGCTCTTGAGGAATAGAGATCTAGTGAGAGATCTTGTGTGCATCTGAGAGAGGTGTGGAAGAATGAAGTTTCTTCAATTGTATTCCTATTGTAAAGAGTTTTAATACAAGTTTTCAGGGTGTTTTCTTGTATATCTTGTTATGTGCTATTTATCATTTCAGTTACTTATCTATCTGATTTATTTCCACGTTTATTGCTATCACAATTATAATCTATTGTTGGTTTGATCCCCCAATAAGTGGTATCAGAGCGTTGGTTGTAGGTTCAAAAGCTGATACCAACAAGTGGTATCAGAGCCAGGTTACAGGTTCAGAGCTTGATATTTGGTATCAAAGCTTAGGTTCACTAACAGGTGGTTCAGATCTGTGTAGTGTGTTTGGATTACAGGTTGCTCATAGGGGTTTCTGCAGGGATTTCTGTTTGAGTGGGAGAAGCAATGGTAGAAGAAATTAAGTTGAGAATGGAAAAGTTTAATGGCAAGAACTATCAACATTGGAGAATGCAGATAAAGGACTATTTGTATCAGAAGGATCTTTACTTATCGTTAGGTGGGATAGCAAAGAAGCCCAAGGACATGGAGGATGAAGAATGGGAAGTTCTTGACAGAAAGGCTCTTGGGTCTATAAGACTGAGTCTGGCCTCCACTGTGATATCTAATTTGTCACAGGCAAAAACAACGGTAGAGTTGATGACTACGTTAGCAAATATGTATGAAAAACCCTCAGCTTCAAATAAGGTATATCTTATGAAGCAGTTATTTAATTTGCATATGAATGAAGGTGGATCTGTTTCTACTCATCTGAATAATTTCAATGGTATTGTGAATCAATTAAGCTCAGTAAATATAGTGTTTGATGATGAGATAAAAGCTCTTTTAATATTATGTTCTTTGCCTAAAAGCTGGCATGGCTTAGTAATGGCAGTAAGTAATACTGCATCTGCATCAAATATTTTGAAAGTAGAGGATGTTGTTAGTGTTATCTTGAATGAGGAAATACACAGGAAAAGCACAGAAGAGGCATCTGGGAATGCTTTAAGTTTTGAGAGCAGGGGAAGGCAAAAAGAGAAGAGTAAGAAAGGCAGAGCAAGATCCAAGTCTAAGGGGAAAGGCAGATCTAAATCCAGAAATGGCAAGAAGCCAAAATGCTGGAATTGTGGAAAGATGGGGCACATAAGCAGAGATTGTTGGTCAAAGCCTAAGGAGGACAACCAGCACGAAGGAAAGGAAGAAGCCAAGATTGCAGGTATTGCACAGGATGCTTTAATTTTCTCTCTGCATAATAATATAGAATCTTGGGTATTAGATTTTGGTGCATCTTTTCATGCTACTCCTAACAGAGAATATTTCATTGACTATATCCATGGAGATTTTGGAATAGTGTACTTAGGGGATGATGAGCCTTGTAAGATTACTGGCAAAGGTAAAGTGCAGCTGAAGATGCAGAATGGAAACACATGGGTGTTGAGAGATGTGATGCATGTTCCTAGTTTGAAGAGAAATTTGATTTCTGCAGGTAAGCTAGGTGATGAGGGTTGTACAGTAACTCTCACAGTAGATTCTTGGAAGGTGACCAAGGGTGCACTCGTTATGGCCAGAGGTAAGAGAGAAGGTACTCTCTATTTGTGTAATTGTGTTATTAACAAATCTCCTTCAGTTTTATCTACTTCAGATGTGGATGCTAAATTGTGGCACTCAAGGCTTGGCCACATGAGTGAGAAGGGGATGTCAATTCTTAAGTCTAAAGGTATTCTTTCATATTTGAAAAGTATGGATCTAGAATTTTGTGAGCATTGTGTATTTGGAAAACAGAAAAGGGTTAATTTTCTCAAGACCAGGTCTACTAAGAAAAGGCAGAAGTTGCAGCTTGTTCACACAGACGTGTGGGGACCGACTCAGGTAGCCTCTATTGGTGGATCACGGTACTATGTTACATTCATAGATGATGCCACAAGAAAGGTATGGATCTATTGTATTAAAAAGAAATCTGATGTTTTTGAGACTTTTAAGATTTGGAAAGCTATGGTTGAGAATGAAATAGGCAGAAGATTAAAGTGCTTGAGATCTGATAACGGCGGTGAGTTCTACAGTCTTAAGTTTAACTAGTATTGTTACACTCACAGAATCTGAAGGCAAAGGATGGTTCCAAGGACACCTTAGCAGAATGGTATTGCTGAAAGGATGAACAGAACTATCATGGAGCGTGCAAGATGTATGAGATTGCATGCAGGGTTGCCCTTAGAGTTTTGGACAGAAGCAGTTGACACCACAGTGTGCCTGATTAACAGAGGACCCTCTACAGCTCTGGATGGTGGAATTCTAGAAGAGGCATGGACAGGTAAAAAGGTAGATCTCTCATATCTCAAAGTTTTTGGTTGTGAAGCCTTTGTGCACATAGATAAGGAAAATAGAAAGAAGCTTGATGCTAAGTCTATGAGGTGCACGTTTATTGGCTATGGCTCAGATGATTTTGGTTTCAGATTTTAGAATCTAGGAACTAACAAGGCAATCAGGAGTCGTGATGTTGTTTTCAATGAAAGAGTGATGTACAGTGATCAGATAAGGAAGCTAGATCAGGCTGGGCAGAGCAATAGTGAATTGGATGAAGTTATGGTCCAAAATGAGCTCACGAGAAAAAGAAATAATC
>JARHVA010004914.1:335000-340000 GCA_037957365.1 Torreya grandis | reverse complement strand
CTTTTGGATACTACTATTGTGTTGAGACTCATGCTCTATGGAGAATTGTATCATTGTATATTATTATTGAGACATTTATTATTTTTGAATTGTACCTTTTATTCATATGTACAATTAGATTAGTTGGTTATAATTTTGTATCAACCATGGTTGAATTTGTAATAATACTTTTATAAAAAAATGTAGTCTTTATTATGTAATCGACATTGTACTTGTTCTTGATATATTATTGTTATGGTTACCATTAGATAAATATATTAGTTATAGACCTTTATAAGGATAACTAAAAATAATGTATTTAGTTAGAGATCATTTTTTTAGGTTTCATAGTGATGAAATATGTTTATTAAGTTGTGCTAATAATTTTTAAAAATTACCCTATTTTAGTAAAACTAAGTGGGGTTATTACGTTATCATATCAGAGTTGAGGTGTAAGCACTTGGACTTAATATGTTCAATAAGACAAAAATATTCTTCTATTAAATAGGAATAATAATGGTATGTGATATACCTAGAGATGAGGGTACTTAAAATACCAATCCTCATATTGATTTGAATTAATTATCCAATGAGTAAGCTATTAATTTGAATCAAATCCTTACAACCATGCATGAAACTAGGGACTAAATCATAGCCCTAAATTAGGAAGTGCATAGGCATGTTGAGGAGAATGTTTAGGAAGAAATTAAAGAGTATCTTGTTGAGAAGGAAAATTATGAAGAGTAAAGGCATGAGGAAGTCCCACAAGATGCAAGAACTTGAGTAGATACAGAGTTGGCATGGGCTATGAAAAAGGTAAAACCACCCATGTTTTATGGAACCATTTTATGAGATGGAATTGAAGCATGGATAACAAATATGGAAAAATATTTTGAGATTGGTAATTTCTCTAAAGTGACCAAATTATTATAGAGAACATATCAACTTATTGGTGAAACAATACCTTGGTGGGGAATTAAGAAGTTCATTATGACCCTCAACTCTACTACCACCACTTGGTATTAATTTTTAAATTTGTTTAGGTCATAGTGGTTTTGTTAGTTATATTTTGATCAAAAGATGATGGATTTTTAAAACCTTAAAAAAAGATACCTTTTGTGAAGGAATATTGGAATAAATTCACCAAGATTCTAAAGTATTTACCTTAGTATCAGGCAGATGAGACGTTTATAATCAATAAATTCATTATGGGGTTAAAACCCCAAACTAGTTATGAGATGGATGTGAATGAGCCATCTACCTTGGATTGAGTCTTTGAGAAGGTGGTCAAATAGGAGAGAAAGTTGAAATCTCTTACTCAACTCAGAGATAAGTTCAAGAAAAAGTTTGGAAGTTCTAAACTAAAATTCAAAAATAAGAACTAGAAGTAGAGGAGTGGAGACTTGAAATGCCATTTCAAGAATCAAAATTCTATGTTTAATAGTAGCTTAAGGAACATGAAACCTAGAAATGGTTTCAAGGGAGTTTTTAAGGGAAACCAATAGTTTGATAAGAAAGGGATACCTGGAGTTTGATTTATTTGGGGAGGTGATAATTACGCTTGAGATTATACTCAAGATAAGTTAGGTGGAAAAATTAGGTAAATGATTATCAATATGGAACTTTTTAGTAATGGATTCATGTAGGTGTCAAAAATCATCAAGTTGAGCACCAAGATTCACCCATTGAATTGTCATTATTTTATTTGATCATCTAGTGTGTATTTTGATTAACACAAGGGCTATAGAAGGTTTTATTTATTTTATAATTCTTAGTAAGTTGTTTATAAAATTTGGAGTAATAGAAAATACATGGTCAGTATAGAATTGGAATGAGTTAAAGGTTAAGATTAAAAAGTGTCTAGTGGAAGTTGAGATCAAGTTGCCTGAATTCACTATAATAGTGGATCTATATGCTACATCATTAGGTTCATATAATATGATCTTAAGATTAATTCGATTGTGGATAATAAATCTCAGGTTGATTTCTATCTAAATAAGTTTGAGTGTCAAGAATATTTTGGAAATCAAACAAAACATTAGGGTGAGAAAAGAGATTTAAATCTTAGGAAAAAATTTGTAATTCAATTCAAGAAGGATCATATGAATGGATGACAAGTATTTATTTTTAAATCAAATGAGATGGAGGAATCTAAGGAATTATCCATTTAGGATTATACTTTTCTATGTAGCTCTCAAGATGTGTTTCCATAATAATTGCCTAGATTACCATCCAAATATGAGTTTGATTTCTTGATTGAAATCATACCTAGATTAGAACAATAATTTAAGGCACCATACAGGATGAAAAATAGCTAATTGGTTGAGTTAAAGGCTTAAATTTATTATTTGTTATCAAAAGGCTTTATTTGACCAAGTGTGTCACTATGGGGTACACTAGTAGTGTTCTTCAAGAAGAAGGATGGTACTCTTCACCTATGTATTGATTATAGGATGTTTAATAAGGTGACAATCAAGAATAGATATATGTTTTATAAAATTGATGATCTCTTAGATCAGATGTGAGAGTAAATAGTATTTTCTATGAATGATCTTAAAATAAGGTATAATCAATTAAAAATTAGAGATGAGGATATTCCAAAAACAACATTCAAAACTTGGTATGGTCACTATAATTTCATAGTGTTACCTTTTGAAGTAACAAATGCTTTAGTACCATTTATGAATCTCATGATTAGTGTGTTTAGAGATTATCTAGATTGATTTATGTTGTTTTTTATATATGACATACTCATATATTCCAAGGAAGAGGAAGAACATCTCCAGCATCTATAACTAGTTTTATAGCATTTTTGAAAGCATAAATTACATGTCAAGTTTTTCAAGTGTGTATTTTTCCAAAATAAGGTATAATATCTAGGACACATTATCTCTACAGATGAGATTTTAGTGGATCCAATGAAGATAAGACCTATAATGGAATGTGAAATTCCTAAGAATGTTCATGAGGTATGGAGTTTCACAGGATTAGTAGACTATTATAGGAAAATTTTGCTAATTTTCTCAAAAATAACTAATCTAATTACCTCTCTATAGTGGAAGAATTAGATTTTTATCTAGTCATACAAATGTGATAAAACATTTTAAGAACTAAAAAGGAGGCTAAATTTGGCACACCTGTTAAGATTTCCCAATCCTAATGGTTGGTTATTAATGATCATGGATTCATCTAGGGATGGACTTGGAGGAGTTATTATGTAGGATAGGTTAGTTGTAGCATATAAGTCAAGAAAAATAAATCCTTATGAGGTGAATTATTCTCCTCATGATCTATAACTTGATGCAATAGTGCATAACTTTCATGTTTGGAGGAATTATTTATTGGGTAAACCATTTGATATCAGTACTAATAACTTCCAATTCAAGTACATCTTCACCCAACCAAACCTAAATACATGTTAGAGATGCTGGTTATAATTCTTATATGATGATAGTTTTGATATTAACTATATTAAGTGCAAGGAAAAAAGAGTTTATGATGCTTTAAGCTATAAAAGGTACATAGCATCCTTAGCTACTATCAAGAATACTTTTTATTATCAAGTAATCAAATTTTCACTAGGAGATGAATTCTTTGATCAAGGCAAGAAAATATTATTAGATAATTCTCATAGTCATAAGTTTAAAGGATTCAAGTTAGTGAGTGATGGTCTTTTGAGGTACAATGGTAAGATGTATATACTGGATAGAGATAATATAAGGATCATAGTGCTAAAATAATTACATAATGCCCCATGTTTATGACATCCAAGTGTAACCAACCTAATGGTTGAGTGAAGAGCCATCTATTTTTGGAAAGGAATTAAGAAGGATGTATAAGATTTTGTGTCTCATTGTTTAGAATGTCATCATTTGAAAGTTACACATGTGCATCTGATAAGAATGTTATATACTCATGATATACTATAATGGAAGTGGCATGTGATTAGTATGTAATTTATCAAAGGCTTATCATTATCATAGAACTGACATGATATGATCTAGGTTATAGTTGATAAACTAACCAAGGTATCTCACTTCATACTCAAAAACTTGAAAAATGATGTACCTATGATTGTGAAGAGATTCATGAAAGAGGTGTACCTATTGAATGGATTTCCAAAAAAATATCATTTTACATCAAGATTTGAGAATAAATTCCATATTTTAACTAAATTTGAATTAAAATTTAGGTATGTAATTAAATTCTAGCACTAATGATCACCTAGAAATAGATGGAAAGATAGAGAGAGTCAATGAAGTTCTAGAATATCTCTTTTAAATGTATTACATGGATCAAAAATATAAGTTGGAGGAGTACCTTCCATTAGTTGAGTTTGTTTACAAAAAATCAAACCAATCAACATTGAAAATGGATTTGTTTGAGGTATTAAATGGAAGGAGGTGTAGAACACCAATCAGTTGGGCCATGTTATATGATAGGGTAGTCTTTTGACTTGAGATGATTGTGTAAATAGAAGACCAAGTTAGAATAATCAAGTAGAGTTTGGTTGAGGCCAATGATAGAAAAAAAAGTTATGAGGATCTAAAGAGAACAAAAAGGAAATTTTCTATAGGTGAGAAAGTATTTTTATAGGTTAAGCCTTGAAAAATCTTGATTAAGATTGAGAAGTTAGCTAAACATTCACCTAGACATATGGGACCCTTTGAGGTTCTATAAGTGGTCAATATTGTAGTGTATAGGCTTATATTTACATTATCTTTAGCTCTTTTGCATAATGTTTTTCATGTGTCCTATCTTATAAATTAGGTCTCTAATCCCTCACATGTGTTAGATTGGAATGTTTTACACATTTTGGATCCTAGGATGGTCATGATAGAACCAATAATAATAATTAACATTCACATACTTGGTTTGTATAATAGACAAGTGTCATAGTGGAAGGTCCAATAGGACAAATATTCTAAAGATAGATCCATTTGGAAGGATTATTATGAGTTTTATAGGATAATTTCACATTTGTCTACTTGATATGTTGGTAGATATTTTATTACTAAACA